>JAODUP010000259.1:80000-235000 GCA_025642065.1 Paralvinella palmiformis | reverse complement strand
AATAGGAATACCAGGCAGATGTGTTAACTGTACTGCAACGTCTGGTGACGAATATCCACAGGTACGATCACTGACAGCCTGTACTTAATCATTCCCATTGGCTACCAGTGAAACGACGCGTTGAATTCGAGGTACTACTGATCACATACAAATTGGTTCATGGCTTAGGCCCATCATCGTGTATACGAGAACTAGCACAATTGAAACAGTCAGGTCGCCGACAGAGATCGGATAGTTTGGTATTATGGAGGATCCCAAAGATCAAACTCAAATCGTATGGAGGTGCTGCTTTTTGTGTAGTTAGACCAAATAGATGGCGCCACCTCCCGGAACACATAAGATATGTTTCGGCCATAGGATCTCTCAAATTCAAACTATTCCTTTTGATGTCATCTACTAATAATGTTAATTATTATGCTGTATATATATATATATATATATATATATATATATATATATATATATATATATATATATATATTAACCTACTTAACGCTTAGAATGGCAAACTACTTTTGATGCTCTATTAATTAATATTAATCCCGAATTCGTTTAAAAACAAATTTAAGGCGATTGTTGTTGAAAGGTCAGACTTGTGGTAGTCTAAGCACTTTGTATGTACACCTGTTTTTAATCGTAACTGTTAATATAACAAATACCTTGACACATTTGCCTATGGAATTGGCAATGATTTCCTGTTTCTTCATCCCGCTCCATTAGCTAAACTTATTCATAGTTATTATTAATTCTATTCTAATATTTTCTATTTCCATCAATCTAGTAAGAAACTGTTTGATAGAAAATGATTCGTCAATACATCAATCCAATCCATCAACCCAGTTCATCAATCTAATCCATCAATCCAACTAATCCAATCAATCAATCAAGTAAGCAAGCAATACATCAATCAAAAACACGACTTACCTCAATAACCAAGTAGTTCTGGCCGTCTACCTGTAACTGAAGCATCGCAGTAAGTCCGACATTACCATAATAAATTGTCATAGGCTGCTTGAGGTATGTCCAGAGGTCAGCCAAGGTCAGAGCTATGTTAGCTGCTGAGCCTGACATGTAGAAGGTCGCCAAGATGCTACCTGTTTGGAAAGATAGAAAATTGTTAATTATTAAATACAATGACTCACTAACGGAGGTGACAAAGATATTTATGTAACGTTATCTTCATCTCATTGACATCACTACATGTCTGTAATATGTACCTAATAAGGGCCCATTTCCGGTTTTATAACTCGATAGTAACTTGATTAAGTGAGACATGTTGACAGAAATAATATTAGAGAAGCACGATCTGGCATTGGTGACTATGCGTCGTAATAGCAGAAGTAATGATAATAATAAAAATAATAATAATAATAATGTGTATTTAATGTGGCTTCTTTACGAGCAAGAGCCATTCAGAGTAGCTCTTCAGTAAGTCAAAAATGTGATTTATGTATTACGTTACAATAAATCTAAAATAATTAATAATATGTTACGCCGAAAGAAAGCTCGCAAAGGTGAGTTTTCCAACACAGGTTGAAAACTATTCTACAACACAAAAAATCGCCATATCACTTGGGTCGGGAGACAAACACCTGCGATAGCATCTGATTGTATGGGTTGAGTTTTCGGGATAGTTTTCGGGATGGTTTTCTGATGGATAAAAGTTCTCCAAGTTATTCAGGTGTTCAACAATCGGTGGTAACTTTTTAACGTGTTATTAAAACCTGGAATTGGATACGCTGCACCTGTACCTGCTCACCTGCAGTCAACGAACCGTCGATGAATTGAGTGATATGACCTTATACCTGACAGTATTTGCCACCACGCTAGTTATGCCATTCAAAATTCGCTGATTCCAATTGATGCTATTGGCGAATATTCCAAATAGTAGCGAGTATTAAAATGGGCGATGCAAGAGGCATATTGCGCTTGTCGTTTACTACAATTTCGAGTTACTAACCTGCCGAAATGTTGAGTCCGCTGAAAAACACCTTATCATATTTCAGCCACAGGTGGTTGTTCACAGCTGCGGCAATATACATCTCCTCCCCAGCCGCTATCGTTGAGTAGTCGCCATAGAAACGCAGCTGGACGGTGTTGGTCACTTGTTGCTGTTGACCAATCTGTCGTCCCTGGGAGTATACTGTAATGGCTTGTGATGGGAACGATATGTTATAGGTAGGTGGCGTGGATAGACACCGTGCACTGACGACATACTGACTCTCGCTGGTCAGAAGTAGGTCGTGGAACACTCCTAATCCGGAAGTGATATCCAGAGATCGGGATGTGACACCGGTCAGCTCTCCTGGATAGATACTTGGCTTGTAGAGGAATGGCTCACATGTCCAGTTGTAACCCTGGTAATGACAGCAGACATAAGGTGAACATGAATTGGAGATTGAGAACGTTGGTTTACGTTATACTTCAGTATTTGCTTGAGTATATTTTGAGGGTGTATGAAAAGGGACTGACGCGTGCAAACGCTCACACATACACACACACACATATATATATATATATATATATATATATATATATATATATACACAAGGGCACATGCACGAGCTCGCGCGTGTACACACAGACACACGAGAGAGAGGATAAAGGGGTGAGAGTATGTGTATGTATATATATATATATATATGTGTGTGTGTGTGTGTGTGTGTGTGTGTGTGTGTGTGTGTGTGTGTGTGTGTGTGTGTGTGTAGGCTGTGTGTATATGTATGCAGAATATATATATATAAATATATAGAGAGAGAGAGAGAGAGGATCACATGTTTAATCAACTTCCTCAGTATTATCACATGTTCATAAACTTCATATCATTATTCTGATCCATAATTCAGCCATGTACCTTCCACGTGACATCTTCCAGAACGACATCAGTATCGGCGTCAATAAGCTGGACGCTAACATTAAACAGATCTCCCGTTAACAGGGAGCTAGGCTGGGTTAGAAACTGTCCGGACAATCTCCGCTCCGGAACGGTTATGTTGTAGGTCACTTCAAATAGGACACCATTTGGTGGACTGGTGATGTTGAAATGGAGCCGATAGGTGCCGCTGTGAGAGATGACCAGATCGGTGAAGTTAGCCCAACTTCCACTAAACGTCACGTCGCTGACACCGTCCAATAGGGCGCGAGGATCGCTCGACGACGTCATTTCCATAGTTACCGATACATGCCAAGGGTCCAAGAATGCTCCGAGTTGGCTGAGAGGGTTATTCTGGAGTAAAAGATCAGATAAATGAAGATTGTTGCTTCATGGCATAAAGAAATATACTGTTAAATCCCCAAAGGAAAACAACAGAAATGGATTTACAATTCAACAACACTAAAGACATGATATGATTTGATAACAATTTAACCCCCCAAAAAAAACAATAGCTAATTATAATGGAGAGATATGTATTCCGCACAAATGATTAGTAATTTACGCTCTATTACAACTGTCTCTAAATCCTGGCAACTATTCAAATACATATGTATGGATGTAAAATGAAGAATTAACATTAAAAACTACTTCAATCATTATCGTATTATTTTAATGACCACGTTCATCGAACTAATCAGATGGTTCAGTCAGGATGTCTAGTTGAGTGATTTGTAGAACCAACCGAGTCAAAGGCTCGTGTCAACTCACCAAGATATCAGTCATTTGAAGATTTGGCTGAACGCTGAAGACGTTTCCTTCGGTGGCCGGATCAGGGTTAACTACCAGAACCAGCTGTTCTGGAATAGCCAACGACACAGCTCCGACCAGACCCAGTTGCGTATACTGCAGCCATTCAACACTTCCTGGTGATGGCGGTGGCTCTACGATGGCCATGTTCAATATGGTCAAGTTCAGTATATCACCCAGCTGGCCCAGCTGAAAGGCGTTGATCAGAGCCGACGACGCGGCGCCGATCTGGGCAGCTGTTAAATCGCCAGCCGTCGTCTGGTTGAGCGCCTGCGGTTGGTTAGCGATCTCGATGATGAACTGAAAGATCGCCTCACGCTTGCGCCGACTCTCAGCCACCGCTTCAGCGTATCGTATCTTATCCGGACTGATCCCGAAGAAGGCAGCCAGATTGTCGACGATCTGCTCGCCGAAGAACTGGTCAACGGTCATGAAGGGGACGGAGAAGGTGACGAAAATAGTCTGATCCGTAACAACCTGAACTGGGGTGTTACCACGTAGTAATACATACAACATCTGAGTAGAGCGGTCGAAATAGTTCGTACCCGTGGGATCGGCGTCCAGGATGGGTCGATACTCTCCTTCTGAGAGGGGAGGCCGTAAAGCCATTTGGTTTTGTGGAGTATAATAGGCATTCGTCGGTTCCACGTATTCCCCATTTACGTAGACGTTCAGTCGCCATGATTGCGCATACCACGTGGCCAGCACGACCGCCTCTGATTGGTTGGTGTTCAGCCAATGGTATCTTGTATCTTGCGGTGTTGTACCGGTAAAGTAAATCTCGTATGTCTTGTCTTAAAAAGAAAATCATTAACATGAATACGCGGAAAGAAAATACGAAACATGACATATTAATTGCTTCTTTTATTTACACATTCATATCAATTTAATATTAGATTTTGTTAAAACAAAATCAACCGTTGTTTTCGTAAGTACATTAGTTATGCATTTTATTTGTCCACTATATCCACAGTCCATTTTAGGCTCTTAGAACTTTGCTGACAGTCGCCTCTCGCTTCGGAGATCAGGATCAACCATCCAACGACCACCCAATATTTGTACCTTTGTAATTCCTTGATATGTATAGACATGTAACTGATTCATAACTAACTAGACATGTAACTGATTTATAACTATCTTTGTAAGTAACTGATTCATAAGTATCTAGACATGTAAGTGATGCATAAATATCTAGGTACATAACTGATTCATAAGTATCTACGCACGTAACTGATTCATAAGTATTTAGACACGTAACTGGTTCATAAGTGTCTAGGCACGTAACTGATCCATACGTGTCTAGACACCTAACTGATCTATAAGTATCTAGACACGTAACTGATCGATATGTATCTAGACAAATAACTGATTTATGATAATATGTCATAATACGTAAAGTGGTTTATTTGGGTTCAGTATCAGTCACATCCGGTATAAATATACATTGTACTTACTAGAAGCCAAAATAAATGGGAACGTGGAGAGTCTCTTCTGACATGTGTATCCCATACACCAGCCATGATCCTGGGGTCCATTAACTAGGTCAATATAGCCTTCACTGTATATAGATACCGGTGACACTCGTCTAGTCTCCGTGTCCGAGTCCATACTCTCCAGATGGAGCATATTGTAATCCATATCGGGACACACGTACGCTTGATACGGGATATGATACTGACAAGTGTCATCTCTTATAATACCTACGAGAAATATTTTAATAAATGTAATTACCGGTGTGATGATGAAAATTAATAATAATAAGCAACATAATAATAAACATAATAATAAGCATACCAGTACTACTATTACTACTACTACTAATAATAACAACAACAACAACAACAACAACAAAATTGAAAAATCATATGTATGACAAAAGGAGACATATAGTAAATATATACGATTGTGAAAAAGGCAAAATAAATTTAAAATAGTAACAACACCAATAACAAGAACAATAACAAAACAACAACAATAATAATAATAATAATAATAATAATATAATTACGTGGAAAAATCTCTCTCATCATAAACGTCATATAACGTGTCATGTGTTATCTGGCTGAATAAGTGAAATTAATTTTATTATTGATATAATTAACAAATTTATATCAGGTGGTTGGGATCAAGTGGGGGGGGGGGGGCTGTCTTACACTAGAGAAGTAAACATAAACTGGGATCTTTGTTTACTACTAATAATTTCCTTTCGTTCGTTTCTTATTGTGTTTACTCATGTTGCTATTATTGTTGTTATTGTTGTTTTTGCTTTTACGTGTTGTTTGCTAATATCATTGTTATAATATACAACTGTGTGATGGTTAACGTAGCAATATTGTATTTATTATGTCAGAATTTTTACCTCGATGTTGTATGATGGCGTTTATGTCGATCCTGTTTCCGTGTAGGTCGGTCAGGAAGGTCGTCGGTATCCTATAGTCTCCGAGCCCGCGGGCTGGCTCTCCGTCCCAAGCCCATTCGGATTGGGAGAACAGCGCCCCCGGGCGGCCGAGAAACGTACCATCGTCATCGCGTAGTAACGCCTTCTTCATGGCGTCACACTCCATGTCGACGCAGTCGGACGGATTCACTTTGCTGCAAATGGTATAAATGGTGTTGATGATTTATGTGGTAACAAATGGTTGAATTCGATATTGATCAGTGGTTGATTTTTGACAAACTACGACGGTATCATAACGCTCCACGTTCACGCAACACAAACAATTCACAATGCACAATGACCACATCAATCGTAACGTCGTAAAATGACGTTCGAGTTGCGCAGCAGTGAAACTATAGCCGATCCAATGTAAGCAAAGGATGATGCGTCAGTAATTAGGCACTTATACGCCGACACATTTTCTAGTAGTGTAGGAAACCATAGACTGGTCAACGGTGTGTGACACATACTAGGCAAAGGATTTTATAACTCATAAATGCTTAACTTACTTCTATGTTCATTTTAATGGCTTAAACTGTATATTATTTGTGATCCTGATTGTACTGTTTACTGTTTTCCTCTGCTAAATGGAGGTTTTATTAATACAAGTTTAAAAACATTTAAACGAAAAATACAAATAGAGCCCGATTTTTGACATTATTTTACGCAGTTATGTGATGTGATGTGAGATAATGGCAGCACAATTAAGGTAATCACAGTGATATACTTAGTAATGTACGTGTATAATATAACCCGATTATGTAAACACACACATACACATACACGCACACACAAATACACGCACACACACACACGGAGAGAGACATTCAATGATGGGACTTAATTTCTCGAATCATCAAACTAAAACTCCATTAAAGCTTCACTGAGCGCATGATTCAGACTGGTTAATCCGGATCGCGCTCCAGAGCTTAAACTAACCCCAGCGTGGATCGATGTATGAAGACCAGATTGTTAGTGGTGACGTCATGCAATGTGATATCTCGGATGTCTACCGGATGTTGGACGTCATCGTTATTGGGATTTGTCGTAATGATGACGTCATTTTCAGCGCCCCCACAGGCTGAATTATAATTCGAGAAAGTGACATCTGTAATAAAGAAAAAAAACAACATTTGTTAGCAATAGTATTTGTCACATATTGTCAGTATTATTGTCACTGTTGACTAATGTTTTTGTAACGTGTTGACGTCGTCAATGGGTTCCTGACAGGGGGGAGGGGGGAGTAGTTGTTATTTATTTATATAGAGTATAGCAATATACAAAGGATGTATATTATTTGGTTAGTAAAATTAGAATTATCTGGCACCGAACGTGACGATGATTTATTTATCATCAACAATAGGGTTTAATTGTGAGGTCGGATTTGACAAGTGATAAGTCATATTTAGCTGTATCAATTTGCGTCGAAACACTTCTTATCGTATCGACTACACCCGAGTACAAATTGTCAGCAACTTCATTACTGAGCCCAGAACCCATCATCGAATGCCTCCACTCTATCCGCTAATAGTTCTATCATATTTTTGCAATGGTACCTTCCTTAAAATATCATTTCTAGCTGTGTGTGACCAGAGAAAAACACTAAAATGGTCTTTTTCATAGGCGAACTCTTAAGGTAAGTGCTCCATGGGGCAAGCTTTACTCGACTTCACTAATCCGGAACAAAACACTTACTTCTGATACGAAGAATTCCGCGGATGGCTTGGTACGACATGATCCCAGGGAAGCCTTTCTTCGGCGCATTGTTGCTTCCCGAAGAGAAAGTCGGCCAGGAAAGAGCTACCATGCCACCACCGACGCTCTTCCAGGATCGACCGTTGTCGGAGAGGCGGAAATTCGATCCGGATAGACCTTCCGAACAGCCGTACACCGGACTTCTGCCGACAAACGTCGACTGCTCGACGTCAAACCACTTGTCCCCGTAGAGATGACTCGCGGCACTCGGCTCAATGTTCATTGGGAAGAGACCGAGCTGGTTGTCGATGGAAAGATAGTTGATGATCTTAAAGTTGGCTGCGCTCTGTACGTAGATGCCATAGTCTTGGGTGTGATAGATGACGAAGTTGGCCAACAGAGAACACGGCTCGATACCTTCCCCGGGAAAGACGGCTACTCCCGCCAGAGCCGAATGGCCCACGTTTCCGTACCAAGTCTCGTCCCTGGGTTGGCCCAGCTTCGAGCACGGTTCGCCGTCCACCCGGTAGAGGGCTCTGTGCGAACCGGCGACGCTGTTCATCTGGATCAGGACGTCGGTGGCGCCCACCGTCTCTATCCCGCCGTTCCATTCAGGTATCTTCAGCTGGCGACCGTTGAAGACTCCTGGGTGAATCACCTGGATCACTAAGTTGTGGACCAATCTGTTCTGGACCCCTTTGACGATTAGAGCTGAAACAAGTTCAGTTATTATAATTATTAGTATCATCATCATCATCATCATCATCATCATCATCACCATAGCCATTATTATCAAGTTTATGCACCATAACATCATTATTCAGCATATCACATGATTCTACAGATATTTCAGATCCCCACCCTTCACTCACATTCACAGCAGAATGGGAGAAAGTCAACAAACGAGATAGCATAATATATATATATATATATGTGTGTGTGTGTGTGTGTGTGTGTGTGTGTGTGTGTGTGTGTGTGTGTGTGTGTGTGTGTGTGTGTGTGTGTGTGTAATGCTGGCACATAATTCTGATTGGGCATCTAGCACTCATTAATACGGAGGGAAAGTTGAGAATTAATATCCAATAACAACAGTAAACATAAAACATTCACATGATCGACCCGAGACTCTTCTAATATGTTTAGATAAACGTCAGGAAAGAAGATATACTGATATATACCTGAGCCAACTGTGTGATGTATGACATTATCATATAACTCGAGGTTATTTGTACCATAGACACCAACAGCTGGGGAGAAGCCATTATGGAAGCTACACGATCTGACGTAGGAGGGCTTCAGTGCTGTCACCTGGTGGAAAGAAAATATACGAGCTATCATTCATTCAAGTTTGAATAAACAGCATACAATGGCACTCTTGTGCAAAACATAGAAGAGAGAGAAATGTTTGGATATAAATTCACAGACGGGTGGAGGGTTGAATGTCTGCACCTATGAATGGAAGCAACAACCTTTATCACGTTCAGACAGTGTGTGTGTAGCTATGTGCTTGTGTCTGTGTAGGTGTGTGTGTTTGTGTGTGTGCGTGCGTGTATGTTCGTGTGTGTAACTTACATAATCTCAAGATTACCTAATCACCATAACTTTATTAGTGAGTTCCCATTTTCATTGCAAATCTTTGGATATTATACCCTTTGCAGTATTGAGATCGATCCCAATTATGTAAATTGAATTAAGTTTAGCACCATTGATGTATAGGAGAGAAGTCGGGTTTCTGTTGTTAATTTTAGCAACTAGTATAAGAATTTATTTTCTTACGTCTCCAGTGTTAAGAAATGCCAATGAATATCTGGGATCGTACAACTCCGTCCATCCTTCTTGTCCAGTATGATAGAACTCGACATAGGAGAGACGTGCATAACCTGCAGCAAAAGGCAAATGATAACACAGTGTCATGATTGATGTATTGATGTGGCTAATATTAATATAATAGCAACACCATTGAGATAATTAGCATTTTAATATTAGCAAACACGTTAATTATAGTGAAATAATAAGACGGATAAATGTGACTTAAGAGCAATAAACTGACACACAAGAAGGCTTGTAATAAAGCTGAAGTAAACTGCTGTTTTTATATATATATATATATATATATATATATATATATATATATATATATATATATATATAATATTGTGTGCACATCGTAGGCTAAATGGGGCAAACAACCTCCAAAGGTAATGAAGCGAAGTAAAAGATTAGCACTTCAGATATTAAATGAGGAAATCAGGTGGTAGTATCTGATTACCAGTATGATTAACCCTTGATATATATATATATATATATATATATATATATATATATATATATATATATATAGAGAGAGAGAGAGAGAGAGAGCGAGGAAGAGAAGGACATTATTTTATTACCTGAGTATATTTTGTCTTCGCTGGAGAACATTCCCACCAAGACTCTAGCACCAAATGCTTGCTCTGCCATCTGACTATAATCCTCACCGATGATCCTGATGTTCCTAGTAAGAAGTCCCACTTCGGCCGCCATTGTGTATGTTCTGGATCCATCGAGATTCACTTCCGAAACTGAAGTAGTATATGAAAATACAACTGTCTTATCCAACGTGACACTTACTCATCAGCAATAAAAAAATTACTGCACGTGCTTTGACACACGCACGTACAATGATACATATATACACACACCATACGCCCCATAGGCACGAGCTGTTTTCTTTAGATTTTTAGAGGAAAGGTAACCATAAATCTTAATTCCAACAGTTGCAGCAGGAATTCTAGTCACTGACGCCACCTACCATAATGCTTATGAAGGAGCGGTTGGTCAACTGCCCAGGTCAGGGTCATTTGATCGTTAGAAACAGCCGTTATCAACCGGATTTCCGTCTCTTCCATATCTAATCCTGTGGGAGCGATGACGATCTGATCTCCGGCAAGCCAGTCGACTGGCTCCTGAACGACTAAACTAGTCGCTCCAGCTTCGGCCGTCTGGAGCAGGTGTGTCCAGGACAGAGCGCTCGATTTTCCATGAAGGTCAAGGCCACCAAACACGCCTGTAATCAAAGAACAAGCAGCAGATGACAGCTTTAGTGTGATCATCAATTTTTACTAAATAATATCTATTTCCATATAGACTGTGGGTAGAATCCTGCGTCCTCTTGTCTTATGGACCAGCATACCATCATTATGGATCAGCATACCATACTCTAATGTGGGACATTTCAAATAAATATGACCCTTAAGCCTAACAATGGTGTAAACCTTTGGCGAGTTTGAAGCGCAGTGGATATGTAAGAGAGATTTCCGTCGTCAAAACGTCATCTGAGTGCATTACTTTCAGAGATAGTTTCTCCCATTTAGCGTGCCATATGCACAGGGGGCCTCTGCGTGGACTGTTATTTCTGGCTCACAACCACCCAGCCCCGTATTAAAGAGGCCCGCAACCTCCCGCCCCGCAACACCATTCAATGCGGAGGCCGGCATCGCACCCTAAAGTTACATACCAAGCCCGATCTGTATCGCACGGACACATTCCAGTGATAGGCCCGCAAAAGCCTGCAAAAGCAGATAATATGAAGCCAACCAAAGGCATTAGGTTAATTAATTACAGGTAGCTATGTGAAACTAGCTGGGAAACTTTCCATTAATGTTCCCCGTATTCCGCCTCAGTGACCCTAATTAGGGTAATCAAGTACTCTGCATTGTACAGCAGAGCACCGTAAAATAGTGACATTTTACATTCGGTGTTGACGTACAGAGCAGAATCTCTGACGTTTTTCACATTATCTAACAAATACAAAAGTCGTGTTTTTCTCCCGAAGCCTCACCTATAGCCTTAGCGCCGAGATTCAGTCCTCGAGATAGTGGTAAGTCTGGAGTTAGATGATTTCCTTTGAGTACGAAGTTCATGGTACCCTGGAATGGCGTCTCCTCCCAGCCAACGACCAGCCGACCTCCGACAATCACGATGTGAGTGGCGATGAAGGTGAAATCGTAGAATCCGCCATTGGGATTCGGAGCGAACTCGAACTCCAAACCGCCGAAGATCCAGATTTTGCCGAGCACCGCCGTCGGCCCGCGTATCACGATCCATTTATCTATGAAAATGTGATTTAAACCATTATGCAATAATAATAATAATAATAATAATAATAATAATAATAATAATCTAACTAATGAAGATTACATAAAAGAGATGGAGAGCCATCAACGGTCACGTGACCCAGGTATGACCACTCACTCTCTAACTGACTTACTTAGTCACTAATTCATCCACTCTACAAAACGTAATGTTAGTTTAGAAATTAATAACTATTTTATCTCGTTGGTCAATTAATTAAAATAAATTTCCAGATGATCCTTGTTATAGAGAAACCTGTTCTAAAATAATCATCACGTTAAACAACCGACAACAACATTAAACAACCAATAAAATATTAAACAACAACATTAAACAACCAATAACGGCCTAAAACAATCAACAACATCCGCTTACCTGAAGCAATTTTTACGTCGTCACCATCCATGGGGGGTCCAAACGTATCGTTGCCATAGTAACCTCCCCAACCCTGTTCGGTCCCATTCCATGACATGGGATCATCCCAGTATGTAGCATGATCCGGACGCCCGCTAAACGGAGGCAGCGTGTTGGGATCCGGAGGTGGAGCACAGCCTTCGTAGAAACAGCGGAGAATCTTTAGTTCTACGGAGTTATCCATGGATATGGTGGATCCGGAAAGAGCTTCTGGTGTCTTCGCCGATACTGGATAGAAACAATAATAAATGATTAATAAGAAAATCTTTAGAGTAAAACGTACGGGTGCGCGCGCACGTGCATACATGTGTGTGTGTGTGTGTGTGTGGGGGGGCGTATTCGAATGTTAGTATTTGATATATTGATATTTGTACATGATTTTCTTATTGCGTCTTTATAGTAAAAATATCATCTTATTATCGTATCTTATTATTGATGTAATCTATTGTACTTGATATTATTGTTATTATTATTATTGTTATTATTATTGGTGCCTATCAATATTGTATATCATATAGCACTTACTTATATAAGACATGACTGATGTATTAATAATCCAGTCACCACTTAGACTGTCAGAACTAAGTGCTGTTGTAGCGTTCCTTGTGTCCGTCTTTAATACTCTCACAACGTCTGGACTTTGTGTGAAGTTGTGTTGAATAATAACATAGTCATTGTCCTGTTGTGATATATGTATGGCATAAATTGATATATAGCATATATTGGTGAATGACATTAATTGATGTATAGCATAAATAGAGGTGTGGCGTAAATTGGTGTATGACATATATTGATGTATGTCATAACTTGAAATATGACACATATTAGTATATGGAATATAGTGTGGCACGCGGTCCATTACGTTGATAACGTGTAATAATATATGGAATTAAGTGATACACCAAGCCAAATAATAAATGGCTGAGATTACGATATGTTATAGAATAGCATATAGTGATATATAACGAAAAGTGTATAGGCAACACACAATGATATATGGCACAGAATGATAACTGATACATAATGAAATATGGCTCAAAGCGATATATGGTACAGCGATGCTAATATTATCGAACTGTTCACGAATCAAAATTATATTTAGCACATATTGATATAGGTAATATAGCGGTATATATATATACCAGCTGTAAAGATAGTCTTCTTGTCCAAAGTGAGAAGAATATTGAATTCTCAATTCACTAAAAACAAATATCTCCGTATTATGAAAACCGAGTTCCAAGAAAAAGGTTCGTCTTAAAGTCCATTTGTACACAAGTATATTCTTGGACGAAAGTCATGAAGTATTTGAATCATTCGGACACCGTATAAGGCAACAACGTCATGTGACGCCGCAGAACTAATACATTATTTATAACACTGGTATGGATCTCTGACAGGCCAAGCGTACAGTTTGAATGCTAAACTGCGATATTGGCCATGTCATACGAATGATACAAGGATTAATGTAACATTTTCAATCTCGATCAAAAACTCCGGCTTCCAGTATGTTGGTGGTACTTACCACGAAGTCGTAGAACACACCGGCGTACGATATGTTTGTGAGCTGGTAGCCGTCTGGCCAAGTCATCGTGTAGGTGTCGCCACTGTGTAACAGTACCATCCAGCCTTCGTGGTGGGTCAAACGCTTCATGGCGTATGTGGAAAACGTCAAGCCGTGACTACTGGAGAACGTCACATTCTTGTAATTCAGCGAGCCAGGCAGAGCCAAGTTGAACGAGAATCTGTGGAACTTCACCGAGTTGTCACATATGCTGGCCGCTGTACAATACATGATAATACAATACGATAAATACCAGTGTAATAAAAGAGAAGAGTACACTAGTTAGCTAAGTGTCTCCTTTTGCCGATCTAATATATATATATATATATATATATATATATATATATATATATATATATATATATATTAAATTACTGGTATATATGATTAATTTCTTAAATTGGATGACATCCTTAATTTCCACATTATTAATCTTTTGCAGTAAGCCTGATGTTTGATCGCGACAACTTACCAACTGAGGAGCCGGCGGCGTAGCCAGACGAGGCTGCCACGCATTGGGGTGGCAGTGACGGGTTATGGGCTACCACCTTACAGCCGGCCGAGCCACACAACGTCCCGTCGATGTCGTGGTACACGGCCTCGTGGTGCCATCGCCAGAAGAGTTTATTCTCCGAATCGACGAAGCTCAGCCCGCGCGTCTCGTACGTAAATCCGCCATTAAAGTCCTCGGTCATACCATCGATGCTGGTCACGGCCATGCAAGCCCGATTGGCCGACTGGCCGTAATCTCGGAAGCCGACGAACGTCACTCCACGCAAGGACATGCCCCGCAAGTACGGAAGTATGATGCCGAATTTAGTGGGGGCGTCCGAGAGAACGCCGGCCGCAGCTACTATCAGCGAGTCTTTCACCGTCGGCCCGTCATCGGCGTACGCCACCTGATCTACGTTTGCCACCAGCTTCATTTCGAGTCCGGCCACCTCGTTGTGTACGACTAGGAAGTCGATGAACTGTAGGGCGCCACCTCCGACCCATTCGGCGCCCTTTTCGTTGTTCCAGGCCGTCAGCTGGTAGAATCTGGCCGGGGCAGGTATCTGTGAGTTGCAGGCGCCGCCTTCCATCGGGTAGTAATGCTGGAAGATCCAGATGCCGAACCAGCCCTGGGAATGCACCGTGTTGTTGGCGAACTCGCCGAGCGGCACCTTGCGCGGGCAGATCTCGGCCGCGAACGACGGTCCGCCAGGATGCTGGTGCATCCGGTACCAGAAACCGAAGTGCGTACCGCCGGCTACGGCGTTGTGTCGGACGGTGTTGTTCGGATTGGTGATCCAGAAGGCTGCCGGCGTGATGTCGTCGTTCTGGAGACTAGTGCTCGAGATGACGAACACGGCCAGATTGTACTGGAGCACGTTGCCCGTCTCGACGCCGTCCTCCAGGAAGAAAGCTCCGCCCATTACGTCGTAAATGACGTTATGCTCCACGCGTACCGAGTGCGTACCGTGAATGTTGACGGCCCGATTAAACGACTTATGGATGCCACAGCGCCGTACGTAAGATGACGGCATGTCACCGTTCAGATGGAAGTGGATAGGATACCTTCCAAGTCTGAACGCTTGACCGACGTACGTCAACTCGACGTTCTCGATACGGCCCACGACCAGTTCTTGGTCGGCGGCAGGCGCGTGCATAATGATGTGGGCTCCGAACTGATCGGAACCTATCTCCTCACCGAACCTTCCCTGGAAACAAGTCTGAGTGGCGAATTCACCTGGAAAGTAAGTGAGGAAAGGTAATATAGGTATTAAAGGTGCGGAAAGGAAATATGGGTATTGATCCAGTAAAGGTCATGTCACTTTTAGTAACGACGTGTTGTTAAACATCACTGACTCACTAACTCACTGACTTACTCATTCACTCATTCCCCCACTCACTCACTCGCTCAGTCATCCAACAATACCGATCACAAAATCTACACATCATAGTTTTAATGCAAACTATGCAACAATCTTTCAATTGAAAGAAAAAGTTCTAAATTTCTCAATAGAGACGAATGAATATTATAAATGAAAAATTAGCAAACAAACAAACAAACAAATACACACGCATAAATAAACAAATACATGACTAATATTACATCGGTTTACCTGTATCGAATCCAGCTGCGCAAGCTTCAATCTTATCGTGCCACTGCGGGTTGTCGTTCCCTCTAATAAGGATATTATGTGACAACAAGCCGACCTCCGCCCTGGCTTGTAGACTCCTGCCACCCGTTATGGGAATCTCCTCTCCTAGATGGCGATAATCTAGGGCTCTATCTAGCGTCAACGTGCTACCACCACCCGATACAGATAAGATCGTCCTCATCTCGTTCTCCTTCTGTGAATGTCTTGTCCCGGTACTGGCGATGATAATCTCGTTACCTGGAAGCCACTGAACGGCGCTTACTAAACTTATGGTTGTGTCACCTGGATTAGCCGTTGACGACAGATGTGTCCAAGTGATATCGATTGGAATACCTGGAATTATGAACGTCTCATTAATTACAGCTTTCTCAATAATTATTAATCATTAGCATTCGATTACTGTTACTAATGTTTTTGTATGTGATGAAATAGGCACCCACAATCCTCAAGTATTGTGCTAATACATGTAAACATTAACACTACATGAGCTGTATATATATATATATATATATATATATATATATATATATATATATATATAAAACAAATTAAGTGGCGTGTAACCAAAGTAGAATCAGTTGTCTTAATGAACAAATTCATTCCATTTTTTTAAAATATTCAGTTTTTCTTTTTATGTTTTATCATACATTTAATTTAATTTAATTTAATTAAACAAAATGCACAATATTTGTTTTCATAATGTATAAAATTCTTATGTAGTGGTGAATTTTCGTTTGACTAGCAACAATCCCGAAATAAGTTATTTAATCCCTATTTACCATGTAACTCCAGTCTACCCTCTCTCACAGCTATACACTTCGTGCCATAGACCGGAAGTTCCTTACTTTTCACGTGACCGTGAAGGGTAATTATGGCTCGATGCTGGAAAGGTTCGCTCTCTGTGCCAACCTGAAATTAATAAATTATAACAAAAGGAAACGTGATTACTGTCCAAATAAAATTTGTAAGGTAAAAGCTTTTATTTTATTTTAATGATAACATAACATCAACATTCTTAATATAATAACAAACTTATAAAGCACTCTTTTCATACTTAAAGCAGTCCACACCCACCCACCCCAAAACACACACACACACACACACACAACCAAGCAGTCTCCTACAAACCACCGAGTCACGGGATTTGATCTAAGAGTTACAGGTAACTGTACAATGTTTCATCCCTCTATAAAGCCATACAACTAGTAGCCCCCCAATCATGTGACACATCGGTGACCAAGGTTAAACATTAACTGTCGTACTAATTCCACATCTTTAACGCTTATTAATTACCTGTAATAATCCTCCGTCTGTTATTAGAATTATTTCAGCTTGAAGTTCAACATCAATCTGATCAAAAATCACCTGACCTCCTAAGGTAAGATATAACACAATACGGTGATTATTATTATTATTATAACTTATGTTTTTAAATTATTACTAACACTTAGATATTTTAAAAACAAATGAGTTAGTTTTTGTGTGATTGTGTGTGTATGTATTCAAGTGTCTATGCGTACGTGCATGCGTGCGTGTGTAGGTACGCGGTTGTTAGAGAGTGAGTGTGTGCGAGTGCGTGGTTGTGTGTGTATTTATATTATTAACTGAATTATTTGTATTAAAGACTAATTAACTAGCTCAAATCAAATAAAATCAAATAAATTTACATATTTATAGTTATGATAAAAAAAAAATAATAGTATTAATACTAATAACAACAATAATATTAATACCTTGAATTAGAAGCAGTTTCAGTATAGGTGTATCAATGTCAAGTAATACTGTCATATCAGATGGTATAACCACAAAGTCACCTGCAATCGGTGGTTCTAACCCACCCCAGGTAAACCTTGATGACCAAACATCTATATACTGGAAGTAGGCGGAGCTTGGACTAACCTAAATTATAATATATATATATATATATATATATATATGTATATATCATATTGCATTGGACCACACACGCGCACAGACACAAACACACACACAAACACACATACTACACTCATATGCACATATATAAACACACACACACACACACACACACACACACACACACACACACACACAACACACACACACAAACACACACACATGTACAGCTTATCGCTAACCTGCTTGGCGATGCCATCTGTGCCTATCTCTATGACAACATCTGTTATTATAGATGGCTTCTGTTCTCCTGTAATACAGATGATCTCCGTGTCTATAACAGATTGTACGAGGCACAAAGCTGTTGCTATGGTAACCTTTACTTCCGACGCAACAGTACTAAATATAAAACAAATATAAACATGAAAACACGAAAACACAGAAATAGAAACAAGTATTTTATATATATATATATATATATATATATATATATATGTGTGTGTGTGTATATGTATATATAAACTTATATATCAAATTCTGATAATACAATAACTGAGCGAAATAATGAACGAAAATGGAACCTCTACCAAGTGTGGAACCTCAAAATAATAATCGGTGGTCGTCAAGACAGGTTCTGGTCATTACAAGGTTTAATTCAGGTCAGATTATATGGAGTTTTTAACTATTGTCCGGAAATATACATATTAAAGTAGTTTAGAGAGTAATAATTATAATTAAAAAAAACAAAAAAATTATCATCATATCACAATTTATTATTTTCTTAGTACTGTTATAACAAAGTTCCACTGTGGTAATTAAAGGCGGCTTTTGTTTTCAACTGGAGTTCAGTAATAGGAATAAATCAATCAGTGAGCGTGTTAGAGCGTGATAGGTAAGAATATCATCATCACGTGACGATATACTACAACAAGACTTCTGGATACGACAACAGTTCTCATTTTGATGTAACTTACCCAAACTTAGATCCTGTTATTGTTATGGATGTTCCTCCGCCTGTCCCACCACGCGACGGATTGACGCCGTTTATTGCAGGTGTCATGGCGTCGCGGTAAGTATAGATACTGATCAAAGTATCCGAGATTTGATTTGAATCAACAGTCACATCGCAGGAAGTGTCACCTGAACCTGAATATGTAAGAAGATGGTTTAAATTGTTAGAATGTTTGTTATGTTTTGATCACAGTTCTAGTTGCTCCGAGGGGCTACAACATGGAATACAAATGATACAATCATACGGAAGGATTTCATTCACGAATGAAACATCCTACATAACGTTAGATTCGACCTCACTATTTAATTGTCTGAAATATATTGTTTGACTTGGTACACCATAGATGTACCCCACAAATGGATGGAAATATTGGTAGAATTTTACACTGAATAGAATAGTGACATTAAGGTATGTTATATATACAGTAGAGTATCGTAATATATAGGTGTTAATTGATTTGTTTGTAATAATAATAATAATAATAATAATAATAAAAATAATAGTAATACGTGACATTAGATAGCTTCTCAATGAGCTTTACAGTATTATTATCCTTGACTCAGACTTGTTCCATTCCAGCACATACCTCTACTCCCAATGGAACATACAATGCATGCTGTCGTTATAGGCGCAAAACGTTAGTCAGTCAAAAAGCCATCACGTCCTGTCACTTTCTCATTTCTGGCTATCTGGCGCATTAAAGTTATTCGGGATCGTTTAGTGTAATTGCAATAAGTGTGTCACACGTACAAGTAGATGTTTGATGTTTTACAGCCACTTTCGTGTTATGGGTTGGCTAAATGTGCCGAATAACATCCGACGGTAATGAGGCGAAGCAAAAGATGAAACATCCTTCAGAGATACCCAACAAAGATTTGAATTCAAGTTGTACAGATCCGCGGCCAATCCCACTAACAGTTAAACCACCGAAGTGAAAGTGACAGGGAAGCAATGTTGGTACTGGTATTAGGGTTGGATGCGTCAGTTGCTATCCTGCGGAACTTTCATGAGAGGAAACAACCTCATCGCAATTACTGTCCATCGACGTAAATAATCTTGAGACAAAATGCAAATGAATTATACTAAGAAATTGACAGTTGTTTATATAATTTACACTTAATCCCGAGCCTAACTTTTAGTAGACTGACTGACTTACCTGTATTCGGTGGAGTTAAACAACTCGCCAACTCCGAGCTATTTATGCTAACCAGTCGACATGGATCCCCGCATACCGTAACTGTCATATTGTCGCTAAAGCCATAACCGGATATGACGATTAACTGACTTCCGGCGTAACTTCCTGTGTTAGAAGATAAATTAGAGAGGAATTTAGTTCGTGGAGAGAGACGCCTTAAAAACGATAGCGATCAGTTTTTGTTATAGACATGCTGTTTGAAAAATACCTAAATGTTTTGGCTACATAAAAACAGATTTTTTTGTTATTACTTCGTTCGTCAGCCAGTATTTTTATTAAAGTGATAATTATATTTGTAATCATCATCCACAAATTGGCTTTTTACGTGCACCCATACACGCATGCATACACACACTCTTACACGCAAACAAAAATAGGATGCTTAGTATAACAAAGTAATTTTGGTTTTTGATTTCAATCAATCCATGATCAATCACGTCTAATCAGGGAATTTTGTTTCTTTTAGCATTAATATTAGAAACTATCGTCACTTATTCGACGACAAACGCTCTTTCGGCTTAGCTGTACCATAGTCCGATCCATAGTTCGCGCCACTTACCACTATCCGGAATTATCCCCGTTAGACCCAATCCGTAGGTAAAGTCCAGCTGTCCAGTAGCGTAGCCAATATCCCGAACGTGAACCAACACGGCGACGTCACCAGCTTCGTGTTCCCCTAGCGTACACGTGATGCTGGTGGTACTCAGTGTATCCAGCGTACACTGTACGCCCCCGACGAGTACTGTCACGGCATCGTAATCGGTTGCCATATCTATAGCCGTGATGGTGAGTGCATCACCAGGTGTCGCTGTTAGTACAGAAAGACCCGTAACCTGAACCATGACGTCGTAGGCGTACTGCATTAAGGGATAGGCGACCCCGTTAGCCAGAATAGACAGGACAGCTGGGCCAACTGGGCCGCCAGCTGTTTCACACATGATGCCTTCAGCTGTCAGCTGTTGAATCTCGCACTCTACGTCATCGATGGTCACCGCGGCATCACTAGAAAAGCCAAAACCGGAAATAGTTATGTTCGTTCCTCCAGCTGCGCTTCCAGCTATCGGGTATATTGTTGGTATTTCCGGTGATACAGTGATGCTATTTACGCCCATGTTAGCGAGACCGTTTGAAGTCACCAATACCGATACTAATTGAGCACCGATAATCGGATATCCCGCGTCGCAGAGCACTTCCGCTTCCGAACTGGATATTACGTCACAGGAAATTTGTCCTATGAAGACGGTCACCTCGGCAGGAATGGACGGAAATCCACTTCCGGTTATAGTCACGGTCTCGTTGGGGGTCGATATTAGCAAGGGCGTTATGGCGGTCACTTGAGCGGTATTCAAAGACGAGTACTCGTAAGTACACGCACCGGTACACTGGCTAGGAAGCCACTGATTGTACACTAATACGCTGACTTGTACATCGGCCGTGGTCGCCCACGCGCTTCCGGTCGTACAGACGATCTCGGTGTATGTCACCGCGGTAACTTGACAAACGACGCCCTCTATCATGACGGTAGTGAGTCCATCTTGGAAGCCGCCGCCGGTTATAGTCACCTCTGTACCGCCTACTATTGATCCGCTAGGTGGCAGAACTGTTGATACGTGCGGAAGCAGCAGGAACACATGCTCTTCCGGGTTGCTCATGGTCAGGATCGCCGCACCGATGTTATCGACGGACACCGCAATGTCACGTGACACGCCGACCGTCATGTTATCACTGGTATCCAACATGCATGTGATCATCGTCGTAGTGCTGGACGTCAATACGCATGCGTAATCGCCAATGGTAACGCGATTCTGACAGGGATCACTGCCAAATCCTGTTCCTTGGATCGTGATGACGTCAGTGGCATCACCGCGCGTCGGCTCGATTGACGTCACAGTGGACGTGGCGCACGACCAGAAACCGAAGTTGGGACCGTCGACAGTATCCGGAACAGATCCCGAACAGGTAGTCGTGGCGTCTGGACAACCAATTCCTGAAATAGAAGTTCGTTGGATTTTAAAATGTTACCATTATATTCATAGTAAAAAAGGCATTAGACAGGTAATTGTTGAGAACGGTTATACTTGTTATCTTTATCACTTGATAATCATGACTTACCTCGCTTCCTGCGCCGTGAAGTGGCGCCACCTATATATTCAGAATGATGTCCTGAGACGCTAACAGACAGTAACTGTGCCGTGGATGACTTTGGGCTGACCTTGACCACGCCCCTCATCACTATCATTCCGGTGTCATCCACAGGACCACCGCTCCAGTAGTAATACTCGCCACTGGCACCGAATTTGTATTCATAAACACCTGGAACGAGGTGATTAGCTAGCTAGATAAGAACGCTCAACAACGAAACCGAAACGGATAATCATACAAACGCGGAAATGGGCAGTTAGTCCAACTTTAAACATTATAGTTTGCCTACCATTTGGGATCTTCTGGATACCACTCCGTAGCCCAGATCCGGAATATTGTACGTCAGAGGCACTTGAGACTTGTTCCACTCTGTAGCCAATCCCGGACAGGAGTTCTGACGTGGTCCATCGCCACTGAACCGTGTCGCCGACTTCAATGTCAACAAACTGAGGATACCAGGCGTAACCTGTACCGTAAACTGTGGAGAGACGGGAGTGTTATGATGATGATAATGATGATGATGATGATGATCGTGATATTACTAATAACATCTTCTAAATTGACTACTTTAGACAAATAATATCAACTATGATGTTGGCTAAACCAATAATAATAGCAACCATACTGCTGATACAACTGATATTACTACTACTACTACTACTAATACTAATACTACTAATAGTACGACCGGTACTACTATTATTATTACTGTTAATACTATTACTACTTTCACTTCTACTAATATTACTATTGTTACTACTGTTGCCACTATTACTTATAATAATAATGATAATGATGATTATGATAATAATAATAATAATAATAACAATAATATCAATAGTGTTTGTACCATCTGCATTATCGACTGGATATAGCACAGATAATTATGATTCATTTAACCTTGTACTTACCCGGATGCACACCCTGGTTACTAATGACGTGTGTTCTGGCGGATGTTGGTGTCTGGCACCTTATTTCTGTTGGCCCTAACAAGGTCACAGGACATCGGGATCGACCGACCAAGACCTCTACGGCTTCAGAATCAGTACCAAATCCTGAACCTGCGATCGTCAATAATGTTGATCCGTATAACGATCCATATGATGGGGTTATAGACGTAATGTATAGTACATAGTGTATCACTGGTACTGAGTTGTTACTGGAAAACACAAGGTTTTTATAATCAATATAATTGTGTGCGTGTGAGGTGTACGTGTATGTGCTCGCTGATATATATATATATATATATATATATATATATATAGATAGATAGATAGAGAGAGAGAGAGAGAGAGAGAGAGAGAGAGGATATCAGCTATGCTACCATAGTGACTTCAGAATTTGGCAATGAATTTACTATCGATAGACCGTCTGAGACGAGTACCTGAACACAGCATAACCACAGCCGTCTACGAGTATCAACAACGAGTATGTACCAACGTCATGTGAGTACAGTTCTAAGGCAATAGACGTATCGTTATAGAGCGTAACACCGACAGAACTGCCATCTAGTGTCACAGATTGGTAACTATTAGTGAAGTTGTAGCCAATTAGTTCTACGACTGTCCCACCTGTAATATAATTAGGTAAATATTAGCCACATATTCGATCATAAAGTGCCAATTTCTCAATTATAACTTCGTGTTGAGTTGGGAGTGGTTCAACGGGTTTCAGCACCACGATACGCTCCTTCGTTGTTTAAAAGAACGAGCCTATTGTGCTTAAGCTTCTTCTCACCTAGGAGCTCCACCTTCATATATAGTCATATAATATTCGGCTACAGAACCTTGAACAACCGAGTTCAAATCCCAATTATTACTATATCTTAACGGTGTTTCATATTTTTATTACGACCCATAGACTCCTTGTTCACTTGGTCCATTTAGGTTACTGTATACACAGAAGTGGCAACCACAATAACAAACTTAAACGTACGTTTTGTTGTAATAAACATTAGTTACCTGATACTAAAGCCGTAGTTTCGGCCATCGACGTAATTATAGGTGTTAGTGCAGAATCATAGAAAAACAACACAGATGCTGTAATTGTTGTAACGCCTTCAGTTACTGCGATTTCTGCCTCACCGGAAACGCTCTGAATAATAAAAAAAAATAATAAATTAATTTAATATTGATATTAATAGGAATAATAAGTGACATCAACACTGCAATAAAGCAATTAGAGATATTTTAACCAAATCCTATTAATACGTCATGTAAGAAATTTGCATTATGCTTCTCTATTGGTGGAGACTAATTTCAAATTGACCAATCGCTGCCGTCTATTTTCACTACGACCTTCGCTCGCCAAATATATGTTATTATCCACTCTGGTCACTTTACTTACTGATGAAGGTAGCGTGCATGTGATGTTCAGGTAGCCATACTGTGTCACGTGACAGTTACTTCCTCCGACAGTAACGCCCACTGCCGGGCCAAATCCTGCACCAATCAATGTTAGCGATAGTCCACCTAGAAAAAGAGAGTTCATTAAGTACAGACCACATCTCTATCACACTTCCACTGTTAATCATACGTAATCATTATTTTATATTTGAAATTAAAATTCTTCAGTGGGTGGGCGAAAATACAGTGTCCCTCTTGCAAATTAACTCGTATTAATACCTCCAAGTCCTCCAGTTAGAGGTGACACATCGTACACGGAAAAGTTGTACGTAAACTGTACGATTTCCGCAGTGTACTGGGCTGCCCCCAGCCCTAGCACACGCAGCTGTACGTCATGTGTACCAGCTGATCCCATTCCCACTGTACAGAGGATGTCTGATCCAGACAGGCCGGTGACAGGGCACGGTGTGCCGCCTATTGTAATGATGTTGTTCGATAAGGTGGACGTGTCAAATGCGGTTCCAGATATAGTCAGCTCGGTTCCAGAAGCAATTGATCCTGAAAACAGACATTTTGTGATAAGTTTTGCTGCATGTGTCATGGATCAAGGCGTAGAAATGTACTTTAATAGAGTAAACCAAGATTTGTGTTTACATGGTTTATTTTGTATTCGAATGGAGATTTATTTATAGAGGTATGTATATATATATATATATATATATATATATATGTGTGTGTGTATATATATATATATATATATATATATATATATATATATTGTGTTGTGTGTGTGTGTGTGTGTGTGTAGTGTGTGTGTAGCTACCAATTTGATTAATCCATCATATTAAGGTTATGATCAGTCAAATTTTCACCATTTTTATATGTTTTAAGCAACAGTTACCTGTTAAAAAATAATATAAATATAATAATATATATATATATATATATATATATATATATATATATATATATATATAAAACGAATATCTTATGGAAAATATGCAAATACAAACTCTCAAATATATAAATCCTTTAGCTAAGAGTTAACCTGTGGATCAGGATGTATTGTCCGTAACATATCTCCAGGAATAGGATCAAAGAAAATACCGCCATCTTGTCCTTGTGTTACCGTCATAGCTACGCCATCACCAGTAAGTCCGCTACTGTCTAACTGTTATACAAATATATTTATATAAGGCAAACATTATTATAATTATTATTACTATTATTATTATTCCTGGTGAAGGTGTTGTTTTTGATGATGTCGTTGTTGTTATTGTTGTTGCTGTTGCGGTTATTGATAATGTTTCTTTTACTTCCTTTCGGTACTTATGGTCATCGTTAATACAATCAGAACATACCTGTAACAATGGATGGTCTCCAGGTGAGGTCTTCCATTCTATCCTCCACCGATATCCAGTACAAACACCGGTTCTGGATATTGCTAGTTTTCCCATATCCGGCAAACTTTCGAGAAGATCCTGAAGATCTTCGAGGGACACTTCAGCCGATATTCCTGGATACAAGTCAGAGGTTATTACATTTTAATTATATGTCATAGAACAGTGTCAGCAACTTTAATATTGATCATAATTGTTTTGACTAATAGTGGTAACACCTGAGTTCAAACCCCGGCTGGGCTACGTCAGAAGGTTGTTTCATATTTCACTTCGCCTCATTACCTTTGGAGGTAGCTTGGCTCAAAAGGTGGCCGTAAAACAGGAATATTTACATTTGACATGTTTATATATATATATATATATATATATATATATATATATATATATATATATATATAATACCTTGAACATGTCCATCATGGTATGAGTACACCCCTTGTACTGGTGGGCTGGCGGATGCAAGACGTGATACCTGTAGTTCTACACCAGTTGGCCAGGTGTCGCCACTATACGTCAGGATGTTAGCTCCTCCAGAAGCTAAAATCTTCATAGAAGAGAAGATAATATTTAATACACTGAATATAGTATTGTGGTATCACGATGTTTTTATAGGCCCTAGACAAAGATATACATATACTATATCACAGTATATGTCATACGTTTAGTTAAACAAGATACATGTCTAATAACATTAATGTTCAGTGATTGTTTTTGTATAAAATTATAGTTTAGATAAAATCGTATATATATATATATATATATATATATATATATATATATATATATATAAAAGAGAGAGAGAGAGAGAGAGAGAGAGAGAGAGAGAGAGAGAGAGGTAGAGATAGATTGTGTATATATATGTGTGTGTATTTGTGTGTGTCTGTATGTGTGTGTGCGCGTGTACGCGTGTGTGTATTTACGTTGCATGTCAGAGACACAATTGATACTTACTCCAGTATTCTCCAAGCTGATCATGGGTAAGTCACTGGAGCAGTTGTGTGTGTTGAATGTGACATCATACGTGCCGCTTGTGACGTCAGACACTATGACATCACGTGCCCTCCACTCGTTGGGCGTCAGGCGGCGATATAATCCGAAATCTGAAACATCGACTTGGCGTTAATTAATAAGGAAATTATTATTTAATGATTCGACATTCATAGAAATATTATAATTAGGTTGAAATTAAAAACATATACTTGTAAGTCACTTATTATATTGATTCTTAATAAACCACAGCTAGCCAAACTGATACATTTCAACTGTCATATTATTACCAGGATCTTCAGTCGGTTCCACGGAACCAATGTACACATTGTCGACGAGAAGATCCGCGGTTCCATTCCGTGTTATGTAGGCCCCCTTTAGTACTGCTGACGTCAGGTCATCACGTGACTCCCTAAGATGTCTGACCAGGTCAATACAGAAGTAATTCCAGCTAGAAGACGGTAAAATAATAATTAGAAATGATGTTCATTGTATATGGAATATTGTTTTAATAATACTAGTCTACAGTAAATCTCATGTGTGTGCATTCCAATGCCGAATTGTGTTCAGCGAACGTGATCAGGTATAATTACAGCAGAACAACAATATAGCATTAATTTATCAATACGTTCGGTCATATATACCTGTCGCTAATTGGATAATCAACGTCTAACCTAATCCAGACATTCGTGGTATCATTGTAGTTTATAAGTAAATTGTTTTCTAATGAACCCCTGAAGGCAAAGCACAGCTAGGAAGAGAAATACGAAGATCTTCGTGTTACGTGGATATGTCTATACCTGTACACATGCTGTAGATAATATGTAATTAATATTTTAAAACACTATTTGGATTGATAATATTTTTGTGCTATATATTCGAGTTTCAAATGCATTAACGAAGGGACTAAAATGAGAATTTTGGTAAATAATACGATTGTTATTGTTCGACTTACCAAAGGATTTCGGAAAATGTCAATCTCTGTTTGACCAACTCCGAGCAGGTAGAGGAAGGTAGGGTTAAGAGAAGAGACGCTGCCACAGAATGGCTCTCTGTCTGTCACTCGTTGTCCATTCTCTGGAAATGTCGTTGTACTCTCGTACGTCTGATGGTACCTACCAGCCATCGGATTGATCATCGTATCAGGACAGCGTGCAGTAAAAACGGCATCCAGACTCTCTTTGATCTATATAGGCAAGAACAGGAATAGGGATCGTGTCATGTAAGTTCTCGTCATGATACATATACGTGAATACATATTTATACATTAATATATATTTATACCTGAATATGTATTTATATGTGAATAAATGTATATATGTGAATACATATTTATCAGGTAAAATATGTTTTTTGTTTATACATATTTGTTCATGAATATATACAAGATAATGATAATATCTGTAGCGCTGAATCCTCTCCTTACGTTTCTGGCACTTATTGTAGAGAAATCGATTGGCGTTGATGGAATACCGTCGAAGCCAAGGACAAGGAAGGTCATGGAAGAGACTCCTCTAGTTAGTTTTCGTACTGTGGCCGTGACGGGTACCGAACTCTGACGATCCTGAATCACCGTTATATCTGGCCAGTCACCTAGACGACAATTCCATTTGTCAATTTGAGTTCCATTTGTTTATCAATTCGAATTATAATTTGATTAGCTATTTTATTATAATGGGAATATCTTATTGGCACGGATGGAGGTGGATCCTTATACATCATAAATGGAATTACTGATCAATTGTGGTTTTTTCTCTAGTAAAGTTGTGAAATTTAAATTGAATGTAGTCGTATATGTTCTTATAAAATCGTATTTATTAACGATCAGCATATAACAACTGACACCAGAAATTAATTTGTGGGATTATAAAACATACTAGTTCAATTTATTGGTTCAAATTTAACCAGCAATTGATCAACACATCCATTCCCGAAATAGACCTTTATCTACCTCTGTCGATAAGACACGGCACATAGTGATGTATTTACCTCTGTCAGCTCTAAATGTAACCGTAAAAGTCCTAATAGAATTGGTATCTTCCACCGTTACCTCCACTGATGGTCCTAATGGCAGATTGTTTAACTCTGTACGTACCGAGCTCGCTGACACTAAGCCATTCAGTGGACCTGAGGAATAACAGAGAGTCGTGTTTAATTATTAAGACAGCCACTCGGTTAATATTATATGTTTACTCGTAATGCTGTATTAGACGAAATAACCGAAGGTCACGAAGGTCACGACATCACTGCACTCATTGTGACCTGATTATACATATTACCTATGTCCGTGAGATATTTTCTTACTAACCATCTGACTGACTAACTAACTAACTAACTAACTAACTAACTGATTGACTAAATGATTAAGTAGCTGATTAACTAACTGGTTAGTTGATTGAGCGATTGACTGACTGATTGGCTGACTCACTCACTAATATACTCACTCACCTGTATATACGCCGTATAAACCTAATCTAAACACGGTATCTGCCAAACTCAGTGATGTTATCTCTATCTCCTGCACTTCATCAACACCAGATTGTCCCGTCCATCCAGATATTGTCAATCTCTGTAACATATAATCATATATATATATATATATATATATATATATATATGAGAGAGAGAGAGAGAGAGAGGAGAGGGAAGAGGTGAAACGTGCAAGTTTTCATGAATATTTGTGTATCTGAGTGGTTCAATATCAAATGTGGGATACATGGCCTAGGGCATATTCCTCAAGAAAATGAAATGATGACTTAATTTTTTTATTATTAAAGAATTAACCATGCATATATCCGATATTAGAGATGTGTGACTACCTGTAATATTATACTATACATATGTTTTACATGTCTATGCTGATCGTGGGATGTCTTACCTGTATTTCTTTGATAACGTTAGAATTGATTGATAAATATTGTACTTCGTTTCTGACATCACCAGACTGGTCTTCGGTGTACTGTGTATTGTACATGTGTACAGCTACCTGTAGGTGGCCTCTACCCGAACTGTCTCTATGGTACACCTCCATATAATGTCTGTCGAAAACATCATAATATCTTATTTATGAAGTGTTTATATATGAAAACACCATAAGGAAACACGTCATTTACTACCACAGACTTAAAGCTTTACTACAAAGAACCAAAGTGAATTTACTAAGTTTAACTTATAAACTTAATCACGACCAACCAGCCTTATCATGGTAAACGCTGTTAGGGATATTTAGTTCACACAATTTAACTTGTTCAATTGATATTTTGGATTATTTGCTGTAAACAAACAACTCTCACTTCTCCGGTCATCTTAATTCACATCACATTATTAATTATGTATGTTGTTTTTCCCTTCACGTGTTTTCTTTTAATTTGTTTTTATATTAAAAACACGAATAGAGACATTTCCATATTGGAGACAGTGTTTCATTCTTACGGTTGGCCTTTCTTCAGGTTAAATACTTGGGAGTATTGTTGTGCTGTGTTGTATAGGTCATTTGGCGACCTGTTCTCGGCAATCAAAGTCTGGTGACAAGGAAACGGATAAATAAAATGTCACATTGGTTAATATATGTGAATCCGATTGACCATGTCTTTGAATGTTAGCGTCCGTTTGTGCACTTAAATATTAAATGGTTTGCGTGTCTGCATTTGCATATGCTCCACTGAATTTATAAATCTTTGTACGTATGTGTGTGTGTGTTTATGTGTATGTGTGTGTGTGTATGTATGTGTGTGTGTGTGTCTGTGTGTGTGTGTGTGTGTCCCACCTTGCTGTTCTCGTCCGCATCATTGCCAAACCAGAGCTGGGAGTTGTCGTCAGATTTAATATAAAATCTGTACAAATTATCCGAAGGCGGCATAAAGTATCCCTTGATAATTCCTATGAAGCTGTAATCTGATGTTTTATCCCCTATCCAGGACAACTGATCCAGATGTATGTCTCTGGATTGATTGACAGGTAAATACAGCACAGTCGCCAGGTCACCGTCTACGTCACCTGTACCATTCCAAGTCTTCATGATCATACCTCTATTTCCTGAGATGTTTAAAAATTATATATATATATATATATATATATATATATATATATATATATATATATATATATATATATATATATATATATTCACACACACAAGATAACGAACTAACGAACAGTTTAACGCAGTAACTTACCTGGATAAGTGTTGTTCACATAATCAGGTTTTGGCTCTGTTTGACAAAGTATCTCGTCATTGGTTACACTCTGTATAGTACACTCGATACCTGGGTTTAGAAGAACAAAACAAAGATACTAGATTGATAATAGAATTAAGAGATTACATTAAGATTACAAAGAAATATATCACATGTGTGTATAAAGTTCTCTGATTAAGTGCCTTGATTTTACTGAAATATACGAAATAGATAAATATAATATGTTTTATTATATTTCGCACATTTGTCTGATATTCAATTTTATGCCGAGGACAAAACAATCTATCAACTTTTAATGTTTATATTATCTTGTCACAATGAGTATTCACATGGTTGATCTAATTATAAATGTTTTTATCCGAATATGCATGTCTAGGTTTGATTAGGTTTTGTCATACCTGATATTGTTACCGCTGCAGGTGCATCTGACTCATCAAAATAATGCCCACTTATAGTGAGTATAGTACCACCGTTAACACTACCAATAGATGGAGACACATTCGTCACCTCTGTAATGAATATAAAACATATTTGGTGAATAAGATGTATCACGCTATTTGTCAAGTACTTTTTTACATTCAGCGCATGGCAATGATTAAAAGTTCACTGGTCATATCATAATAACAAAACGGATGATGATGATGATGATGATGATACTAATGGTCACGACGATCATCATCATTAACACCATGTGATCCGAATATCAGTGAATGTTGGTTTATATAAAATAAAATTGTCACTGGATAACTTCCGACATAACATTCATCGATGGATATATGAAGAGACTTCAATGCTTTCATAACTGAAATACGTGTTATCATTACAGATTCTGACCTGCGTATGTTTGGTACATCATGATCTGATCCTGGGCTGAGATCCTTAACACCTTCAACTCAGCCATAGAACTGTAATAGAAAACACAATAATTGTTAATTACTGATTATGTGCTGCTTAATTATGACAACATAAGCCACAGGTTTATGAAAATAGTTACACTCCCGATATAGGTATAATTATAACAACCACATCGATAAAAAAAGTATGATGCGTCTTTGTAATTCTATTAAATATTTATGTTAAATGAATAGCAGTAATAACGTAATTCATATATTTAATTAATTAGTAGTTGGTATAATGTTAGAAAACTGGAAATAAATCCTTACCGTCCGTATGATCCATCAACAATGTAGGTAAAGTTCTGATTTCCTAAAAGTTCAAAGTGACGTCATATTAACAAAATGTAATTAATTTCACACGTTTGGAAAATATAATATACAAAAATTAAACATTGCCAATCATTATTATATTGTATTATTCCATAATAATTTGATGTATATGCTTTTTTACTTTGTATTTTTATACGGTTAATGGAATGTATGATAGAACAATGAATTTTTGCATAAATTATAAATATTCTTAATCGTTTTCCCTTAAATTATATTGGCATCTACATACCAACATATGTTCCTTTTGGTTTACAGGCCATCTCGCCATAAGATCGATACGTGTTTTCATTTATCTTCTGATAGAGAGCAAGGCCGTAACTGTAAATAACAGACAGACAACACAAACACTCAGATTATTAGCTGTAAACTGTATACGAAATGAAGAAAAATAAACAACAAATTAACCAAAATATCGAAACATAAATGCTGTCAAAAGGAAAATTATCAATAAAAAGGAGAAATATGTAAAATATCAGAGCGGGATAACATTTAAAGTCTGCGGTGTGAACCAGTCACAGAATGGCACAATGCTAAAGAAACACAGCTGGAGAAATAAAATTGAAGATGATAATACGAAAAATAAACAGCAGATTTAATGGCTAGCATTAACGGTCAAAATTAACTTGAACCAAAGGCGACCAAATGTACGTAAGGATCGATGAAATAAATAATATACAGTTAGTCTTTGTCCAAATTCCTTTTATCACAAACTTTATTTGGCCATAATGTAAATATTTCCATCGTCAGGTCATGTTGTTTTGTTGTTGTTGTAATAGTCTCACACGTGTTATAGAGTGGCATTACCAAATGGGGTCGAAATTATATATATATATATATATATATATATATATATATATATATATATATATATATATATATAAATATATATTTTAGGGTGACTGTGTATGTGTGTGTTGTGTCCCATCTCTGTTATATTTCATATTATATATATATATATATATATATATATATATATATATATATATATATATATATATATATATATATATATATATATATATATATACTCACTATTCTGTGCCAGGAACCCGTAGTTCACAGGTCTGACCGCCCAAGTATACTCTGAGTATTCTGGCATCGAGGCCATTCGAGCTTTCGACTCGGTTCGTCTCATAAATATCGGTAAACAGCTTGCCATCAATAGTAATCAGGTCACCTGTGATATTAATAATTATATAAGTAGGTCACGTATAAAACTCTTTTATAATACAATGATATCAATTTCTCAGCTTGAGAAAGTCATAATGAGTTACTTATCCCTATTCGTTTAAATAACAATTGTCTCTAATTCAAGGTACTGAAAACAATCCCATTATAATGGCCACAATTAACTAATAACTATCTGTGAATAACCAGATAAAACTGTGAATGAATAACAATGAAACCAATAAATCAATCAAATAATGAGTTCATTTAGGTATTATAATAATCTGATATGGTAATTTAGTTACCTGGTAAGCCGGCAGGTGGCGTTAGCTTTCTGACTGTAGGCGTAAATAAGGTAGTCGCCTGATGGATAATAAGACATAGATATATTAAAAAAGATAATAAATAATTATTAATATGATATTGATTTGTTAATTATTAGTGCATCGTCATTTTTCTATAGATCCGAAATCAAGTCGATCGATTACTCAATCAGTAAACAAATATTTATGTTTTCGTAGGAACTGTTTCTCACCTGGAATCGACATTTGTAGGCGTTTTCTCCTCCACAAAGTGCTTCTGTTGGTACAAGTCTGCCATCGACAAATAACTTTATATAATAATCACCGGTTGGCATACGTCTGAAAAAGAAAAACACCCCTTATTAGATATTTTATAGATAAACCGACAGACAAATGGGACACACACACACACACACACACACACACACACACACACACACACACACACACACACACACACACACACACACACACACACACACATATATATATATATATATATATATATTGTATATAACATATATGTATGTATATATATGCACATGCACACACACACAGGAGTAAACACACACAATACACATACATACACTCCTTTTTACACACACGCGCGCACACACACACCCCTACCGTGTATTACTGGTCTAAAATTAATACAAATAATATTTTAATCTCCCCGTTTCCTTTCAAACAGCTTACAAAATGGCTTCCTTTATATATTATACGTTAATCCACTTCAAACGTTAATTATAGTCGATAAAGGAATATACGACGAACATAATAAAATTGTTTTTTTCTATGTTTTATAGAGTGACTTTCTTGTGGTATCATAAATTGGTTCATCACATTGACAACATATCACTACCAAGTCAGAGTGTTTAGTTAATGCGGTGTCTCTTTTTAAAATACGCTGAAAGCCACTAAGAACAACCACGCTGTACAGTTGTATAAGTTATTCCGTTGATGGCTAACCTTGTGTTACATGTGACCTGGATTTTGGTACACCCATCAACATGTATGTCACACGGTATGACCCGAGTTCTGGATACAAGATCAACGCGATCTCCAATGTTGGGATTCGATCCCAGGCTGAACTGACTTTCCGCGAAACCTGGATTGGAATACAATAGAAATGAACGGGTATCGATTATAAATTAATATGAAGATTTCCTAACTTATACAAACTAAATAAAATGAACGAATGCAATCTACGAAATTTTGCTTGTATGTTTATTGATTTTAATTAGTGCGTGTATTTGATCCTATGACGAGAGTGTTACAAATTATAATTTTTATTATTTAAAATCGTTCAAAAAATGTTTGTCGGCAGGTATACTTATTATTTTTATGGAATGATGTGAAACAGAAAATATGGTTGCTAAGGATGGTTACCAATCATTTAAAAATTTTTAAAAGGAATGATGTGAAACAGGAAAAAATATGAAAATTTCCCCTATGAAAACGTTATTCAATTTTTTTTAAAAATTTTTTTACTCACAAAATTGTACAGCTATTATCTTAATATTGTATTATTATGACTATAACGGCGAACCATGTGTAGACAATTACGTATATAAGTGTGTTTGATTTGGTGGTAAAGAGTTATAGGAGGGTTAAATTATTGATTAATTGATTAATTGATTGACTGAGTGAGTGATGTGGTCACGCCTAGTCGAGGAGATAGCACCTAGCTGATAGGAAAAAAGTATCTAATAGAAACAAGTAACAATAGGATTTTAAGGTTTTAACACATTGAAGTGAGCTCCGGAAATTCTGAAAGTAAATTGGCAAGTAGGCACTGAACACTCCCAGGGGTGTTGAAGACGGCGTAATGTTGTAAATGAGCACATCCCGGGGACAAAGTCGAAATGATTCAGGCCATGGGCTTTAAAAATTATAATAATATATTATATTATATAAGCGGAGATGAATAAGATTGCAGCAGTTCAAGGCCATGATTTTTTTATTTATTATGCGACCTAAGTTATGCTAATTCGAGCCAACTAACCTAACCAAATATATGCTATAGAATGGCAGTATACATTCCTGTATGACAAACTTCAATAACACTCCAGCATGCATCATCAGACTGGCACCCTACCAATAAAAATACCCCTCCCCCCATAACTTTACACGTGCACTAACCTGATCCATATAACGTAATACGTGTAGCCCCATTAACACTTCCTCGTCTTGGCTGTATATCTGTCAAAGTGGCCTCGCCATTTGTTTCTGAAAATCAATAAAAATAATCTCTTTATAATCTGAAAATGCGCATTTAGTTCACTTAGTTCTAACTAAGCTCAACATGAATGTGTTTCAATACATATCTGAAAGAAAAACACACACAAACGTTTGGACCAGAGTTTTAGTCGCTGCCGTCAATTCGGTACCAAAACTACTTGGTCACAATTTCTGCTTAATTATGGTTAATTACGGTTATTAAAATGAGATTGTCTTCAGGAACTTGGACTAGAAACAAATTGCTAAGCAAACGAATAATCATCAGTGACTCATTATGAGTTTTTCAAGTTGTGCAATGGATATTATTGTATTATAAACGTTCTTTTTTTAGTATAAACATCGCAGGGCAAACTATTCGCCTTCGGCTTTATATAATACCTTTCCCAAGAAGAGATTTAATTAATTATAGACTTGATTAGAAGTGTCATTTGACAATTTGCTCCCAACATTTTGTTATTACTGGAAGTATTTAATTTGATTTGAAAAAACAGCTTCGAAATTTGCAGTACAATATTAAAATAGCTTCTTTTAGGGTAATTTCTAGATTTTTCTACACATAACATGTTGTTGTATAAAATGGTTATAGATACACTTGCTGGTAGACTAACGACGTTTATTATGAAGAAATCACGCCATTAAAGACGTGATTTATTTATTGATAGGCATCTCGAGGTGCAACTTTAAATTTGTTTAGCATCTATCTTACACACAGACAGACATATACAAACGTACACACACAAACACGCACGCATAAACGCGCAGACATGAACGCACGCACGCACGCACATACATGTATACATAGACAGCCTTAGAAATACAGGGAAGAGACTTCAATGACTACCTCCGATTTTAAAAACTCAAATAAAATAACACTCTAACCTGGAAGATGGACACAAAGTATGACCACAATGAAGAAGAGAAGAATCATATCTCTCCTGTGAAACAACGAAGAATGCCAAACACAGACCAATCACAGGCCAATCGCAGGCCAATCACGGGTAAACGAAGAACACAAAACCAACACGAATATCACAGCCTTTTTTCCGACTGAAATAGCATCCGATTCACGATAATATTTCCTCCACACCTCAGCTACCAACACACAAACTACCACCAACACATCAACTATCACCAACTGTGTGTATGTATCCAAATCACGACAGAAGGTGACTTTATGTGCCGATTACAATTCCCACTTTGTTTACGTCAACAGCCGAGTTGTGACGTCAATCAATTGTTATTTGAGATTTACGTCTACGTCATCAACCTTTAAGCTAAGTGGATTAAGTCTTCGACGTTCAACTGACAAAACAACAAAACGTCACCAACGTCACAGTTAATACGATTATGGCGTCGTTTCTCTGTAATGTATGGCATGATTCACGCAATCGTTGAATAATATTATAGTAAAGCAAATCACTTTAATATTTTTGGCGAATCACGGAAAACCGCGCCCACGTTATTGTGAACGGCTCACGACGCGTTATATCCTTCGCTAACTCACCAGATTAGTGGCAGTTTATTGAACATCGTCACTAAGCGTCAGAAGCAGTTGACTTAAGCAAGACACGGCCAAGTGGCGGATGTTTGTTTTTGGCGCTGGAATAAGGGAGCTGTAGGCCAAACATTGTTTGTGACTCGTAACTCACAAAGCGAGATTATATAATAGGATGTTAGAGTTTTACAGAAAATAAAACTCACGCCAGTTAGTAACTTATAAGCTATAACCAGTTTTCACGGTGTTAGCATGTCTAAACGATGTTTCATCTTTAACTTTACCTTTTCAGGTCGATCAGCCCATTTAGTTTACGTTGTGCATAAAGGTGGCCGTAATACATCAACTATCAAACAGTGCTATGACACAGATTATATACTGTTTTGTTGAGTCGATATGTTATGCCGATTTTAGTCTCGGTTACTGCTGATCACACTTGGCCGATTACATATGGCCGAGTGTCACCTGAAGATGGAAACACATTCCATAAACACGGGCATAAAACAATTCGAGCCCACGACATGGAGTTTTGCACTGCATTGTTCTAACCACCGCGCAATTGGAATCTTATATTTTTAAGTAGTGTGTTCATTGCGTGTTGTATATACCCGAGTCACGTTCTCAATCAAACGTCATGTCATCACATCGGCTTTTTCTTCAGTGAAATTTTATCGTGTGGATAAAAACACTATAAAACACATATTCATTTAGCAATATAAGACCCCGCAAGAGGTCGAAACTTTTCCAGGGATTAATTTCTCGGCTCACTACATCGTGGGTGGCTGACCACGTTAAATGGCTCTGCCGTCTCCACTGAATTATTTAAAATAAAGGGGGACGTTAAAAACCCCCTGAGGACGTAAAACACTCTGGCAGTGACCACCCTCAGGGTATTTCGGCTCCATCTTTCCGTACTGCTCCCCTGTGAGTGGTGGGGGAGGAGGTTTCTCAACCACTCGAACATAGAGGCTGTGCTGATTAAGCGACAGCCTGGGGATTCTCCCCGAACAACCAAACCAAACCAAACCAATATAAGAGCTTGCAACAATGAAATGCATGATTAAAAGTGGACTACAATCTACAAATTAATGTTGGCTTTGAAAATAAAGTACCACACTATTATATACTTTTACAATGGCGATGACTTGCATTATTCTAGTCCATGAGCTACATTAAGTTTCTTTTACATTGATATATTGTTTTGAATTGTTGTGCATTTCACACGGTGTTCGTTCATCACAAGCACGTGACCTCACTATTCACCGGCTGAAAACCAAACTCATTAATAATATTAAGCTTTACTATTTGGGGTAAGTAATGTAGACTATATCATATGAAAACCGAAAGAATCTGCTCCCGTTGCCAATAATATTGGAGCAATCGAACGGTATCTGTCCAACCAGTGTGATGCTTTTTAATTCACATTCTGCTCATTTGTTCTAAAGGCGATTTAAGCTTTTATCCTAAAGTAAGGTCAGAGTTGGCTAAGGTAATTGGTAAAAAAGTATTAAAATTTTGAACTGTCTAGACGCTATCATAACACACAAAATACATGGCTCACCGGTCCAAATTTCAGATTATAATTCTTACTGTTTATTTATATGGGTTTGTCAGACATGCCAACAATTTATTCTTTTAAAATGGACTAAGTACAGGACTAGCATTAAAGAATGAAATTATACCTTTCTTAAGAACCTTAGTGTACTCTGTTCAGTATCTCAAATCATTAAAGAAAGTGTAGGTGATCCATAAATAACCCCTTTTAATGAATAGGTTGATTAATTTAACGGTAACCATCAACCTACAAAACAGTTACTTATGGGGTAACATTTGGCAACTTTCGACCAACATTCACTGGATTGAGAGATCTCTGGGTAGCATCTGGAACAGCACTCGCGGCGTTAATCCGAGTCTTAATTAGCTTATCCCAGATGAGTAAACGGTAGTACACTTCACACAACATCAGGAATTTTTTTTCGGATTTCCGTTAAACATCCACGATTTCCACTTGTTTTTTTTTTGGTAATGCCGTCTCTCTGTGATAAAAAAGATAATTATGTGGTGTGTTATTAAATAGATAACAAACATAGTTATTGAGCAGGCACCATATAAATGTTGCTTTAACATGATTCTTAATATCCTCCTCATCATCGTCATCATCATTATCAGCAGCAGCAACAACAGCAGCAGCAGCACCACAGCATATATTATATATGAGAATAGAGAAATATGTGTTGCCGTTATGATTATCTTACATACATTATTCATAGACAAGAAGACATTGTAATTTTTAGGAATACTTCATAACGAAGATGCCAAGATGGCAAGGATTAATATGACATGGAAGATTGTTATAACAGACATTTGAAATTGTTATATTTCTATCTCATTCTGCCGTAATATGGCACGTCCGGCTAATCTGGATCGGTTGAATAATAATAAACTACACATTGCCTGGGACGCAATGCCCCATCTTACATGTGAACAACTTGTAAAGTCAATGGCGCGTCGTATTATTGATGTCAGATAATAGTATAACTACCAATTGACTATTATTTACAGTTGTGTATTACAATATAAACATGCTGTTATAAACATGCATTTTCATCGTAAACAAGACTAGTTATACAAAGATAGACTGGGCTAAAACTAAACTTACAGCAATAGCTCGGTATATTGTAGGTCAATGAAGGCCAGCGTTGTTGTTGAACACTTCCATTATTTGTCTTTATTATTCATGATCAACATACAACTTCTACGAACCCACAAACGAGAAATTAGTGAAAGGAAATAATTTTAGATCATATTTACATAATTCTTCTGTATCAGGTGGTAATTAATTACTTTGCCGTTCGTTGTACGTTAAATTGGTTGTTTTATATCTAATTATTGGTGTATTGTACGCGTTCAGTTTGGCATATACATATCTAATTCGTTCATTATTATTATTATAATGAATGAAATGGCACTTCATTACAACGTGTAAATAGCAAACATAATGGAACTGACCCGTTATTGGAGTAAATACGCTAAATTGTGAGTATATGAATGAGTGAATGAGTGCATGAGCGAGTGAGAGAGATTGAACCATAGATAGAAAGGTAGGTTGTTAGAAAGATAGATAGATAGATAGATAGATATATAGATAGAATGGGTGGCTTGTTTAACGTAGTCACTAATTATATTTGGTACTTATGGCTGAAGTGCCACTCCCTGGAGAAACATCTCACAAACACAGGTACCACCCGGATTCGAACCCCGACCTAGAGGTTTGCAGCGAATTAGTTCATCCACTATGCTATCAGAGTGACACTGGCGTTTACGAAGAGCTGAAATATAGTACCCGGATGCTGAGGCCTGGATTTGATAATGGAGTGGATCTTTACATATGCATAAAGCCGACATAAATAATTGATCTCCAATATCTTGATGTCTGGCGCCAGAGAAAGAATCATCTCACGTCATTATATCCAGAGGAAATATGTCTGGTGACGAGTTGTTTGTGAGACTGTAGGACAGACATATGGATCGGTGGTGGAAACTGCTTTAATTGTGCGTTGTTTTGTCCTGTAATGAATCACTCTGTCATTAATTACAATATAGCTATTTATATGTTAACGTAATTAATCTCTATTTGATTACTGATGTATAATTTACTTCCATGTTCCATATAAATACTGATGTTCTTATTATAAACTAGTATCAATATATTTCTCGTCGTGACTAATATGATTGCACCGAGGTTTCCATGAGATAACACAGGTGATAGGTAACCAAACAGATGATTGTCGTTGATAGTTGTCTAATATTGCGGACGTTGAGTGTAGACGATATCATCATGTTCATCATTAGCTGGATGATGTTTATTTTCCTCTGCCATGGTATCTGCCCTAATAAGGTTTAACGATAACCGTTGATTACAGATCACATACATCCAAACGGACGACGATAAGATGTGGGAGTGTACCTATCTGTACTATGATAACCTTATACTAGGCTATATAAACTAACTGATATTAGAATAAAGACGCTATACAAAGACGCGCTCCACGCGGACTGTCAAGCTCGGCTTCGGCCCGTATGACTGAGGGTTTAGAATAATAAAAACTAATTTTAATGACAAACATCGTAGTCCCAATCAGAGTCGCAACCAATGTCATGGTCACCGACATTTAAGACTCTTTTGTCAGAGTATTTTGAGAGCACAAACAAAACGAAAAACAACAACAAGCAAACAAACATATGTGTGTGTGTGTGTGTGTGTGTGTGTGAGAGTGAAATTTCATTAAAAAGAAATGTTGTGAGAGCTATAAGAACTCAAATAACACAAGGGAACACGCTAGACACCACACAGTGCTGCCATCTGGTGAATGTTTCATTTGCGAACGCACAAACACGCATTGGCTTTTATGTATGAAGATACCACAGTAATGTGAAGCTAAGACGTTGTTTCTTTAGCTACAGAAGTTAGTTAATCGATTGCTCTTGTCTCGTTAGCGGTAACCTGATAAATGGATTATAGTATTAGCCAGTTATTTTATTGCTGTATATGTTTGCCAGTCTCACCTACTCCAACCGTTCTACGAGTTCTGAGGTTAAACGTTGTATCCAATTGCCATATACATCTTAAGGTCGCTAAAAGTACGGACGGGAACAAATAAACTCCCGATGCGCAATTGATTTCTATACTCGCTTAGTCACATTCCTATCACTACTTGAACAGCATAGACGTGAATTATTTAAGAGTTTATCTTAAATATACGGCAAGTAAACGGGGATGATTGAGTGGGTTGATGAGAGCTGTACAACTGACAACGGGATTCGAACCACTAATCTGGATTTTAAAATCTCCTAGTACTTTTCTAGCTTAACTAACATTACATAGAAGCGACTGTTGATATGTCATTAATCGATTATAAAATAAATTTACCAAACAGAATATACTCCAGTTCGAATTAGGCTGTCTGATGGTGCAGTTCAAGTTATTTGCCTTGGAGAGGTATAACCCCAAAGTGTCTGTATTTCAAGTGTACATTCGTTAGTTGAGTTTTGCAGATAGACCTGGAACACGCCAGATGTTGTCCCAAAGGATGTGGGTTTTCATAATAGTTATAACAATTCACATCGTTCAGACGAATCTTGAATTCCTGACTGCCTTTCCAAGATATGTAGCCATTTCAGATAACACATTCATATCAGTTATTTTTCTGAAAGGCATAAGATGAATATTTTCTTAATAAATGGATGGAGGATCATTACATATTAGAATACTGTTTACAAAGTAACATCCACAATTATTCAATTTCTTTATTTCGAAGAGGTATTCTGATACTATTGATACATTTTATTTGATAGTATTGAGAATATTCGGTACAAAGAAAATTGATTGTCTACCTGTGTAAAGTAAAAGATGAGAGATCCTTCTTTATTAATTTCACTTGTGCAGTTGCCGGCTTCCAGTTTTGAAAATAAATTGGATAATTTATTTTTTATTTGTTTTTTATTGTTGCAACACAAATTAATTTGTGGTCTTTTTCATACACATCTAACTGTTCCATATACCATTTGTTTAATTATTTGTTTTCTCATTCTCAACTAATTAGCTTGAAGATGAATCATTGTCTTCTTAATGTGCCAGATAATAAAATTCACAACAGCTAAATTGATCAGAAGTCATTAGGATACTCTCTTGGGGGGGCAAAAGGGAAAAAAGAAAAAAAAAATTTTTAAATTACCAAAACGTACTCTTTGACTACTTCTCGTTAAGAGAGAGGCCTCTATTTAAGCACCACAATATTCCGTCGAATGATAGAATCCTAAGCGCGAATGAGGCTCACAGCAGCATGGGAATCTAAAGCATCATATCCACATAGCTTGGATTAAACCGGAAGTTATTTCGTTGCTACTTGACTGGGGATATGTCAGTGTGAATAGCAACCACGTTCCGTCATAACTGATAATGGCTGATAACGGCTGATAATTGATGGGGAAAGGAGCTAATGTTACACTCATGATTGGGATCTGGCAGTATAAATCTCAACATCCCATGTCCTGATTTGGCCAAAATAAACCAATATTTTGTTTCTTGTTTTTTAATCGTAAAATCTTTATTAACTATGTTCTTAAAGTTAAACATCATCAACCCTGGTGAAAATAATCCTGGTGAAATAACCCTGGTTCTCTGGTTAAAATAACCCTATTGAAAATAACTGCCAATCCAAAGCTCGCGTTTAATCATACGTCACAATACCATTTGAAGTGACACGCGTCAATACCTACTCACAATATACTCGAACCCTAATGTAACAATAACTTTGCATTCTGTCGTCAAAACAATGCAATTAAATTTGGTTGTCATTTCCATATTGGCTCTGCATTTACAATTGCAATGATCACAACTGTCGTTAGACTGACTGCCAATTGAAATTTCAAACATCGCATTTCATCATAACCAGCGCGATTTATATTGATTTAATGTTGCTGGGACCTGAATACCACTTTGAAATATGAAGTTTTCGTTGTATAAATTTCGTTATATCCCAGTTTCTTTACTGTGGAAGTGAATGGATTTTCGCCGGACCAGCTAACGACTTTGAATTAAGCTAATATTTATTATATCCTAGTTATTTATAACACACACACACACACACACACACACACACACACACACACACACACACACACACACACACACACACACACACACACACACACACACACACACACACACACACACACACACACACACATATATTAAAATATATATATATAAGCGAATGCGCGTATTTGTGGTCGCAAAAAAGATACATTCGCTATGTGGCAGCAGGTGGCTAATTGGTGTTCCTGTGTGTTATTTGAGTTCTTATAGCTCTCAGTAAAATTTCTTTTTAATGAACATACACAGAGACACACCAACACACGCACACACACACACACACACACATACGCACGTTCACAAACAATTCAGACTTAAGAGATTTTAACGGCGTTCACTGTGACACTGGCATACCAGTCAACCTTTGAGAAATGAAAGAGTAGTTTACGACGAGCAAAACCATAAGTTCACCCGAAAAACAATACCATGATTATTTATTATTTCTATATTTATTAACATATAATGTAGCAATCAGGTATTCACATTAGTCGCGACTGCGCTCCGTATACAGAAAGTACATATGTCCAAACATGGTACTTTATTGGTGTTGCATATGGACGTTTTAATCGAGCTATCATCTCCTGGGATAAGTTAAACTCATAGCATGACCTGTCGTTGTTGAGCATGAACTAAAAATGTGTTCGTGTCCGTATTGAGGCTCTGACCACAATATGTATGCACTTTCCGGACAACGGAAAACGCTCTATGGCAGTCAGCATTGCTGTGTGGGATAGTTGAAAACAGTAACTATTACTTGTGGAAGTGCGGGCAACTGCAACTGTCCCATTGCCGTCTTTATCCACATGAGTTAACCCCACTAACGGTAAACAGATTTCTTGCATGTAGATCTCAGTGTCCTCCATAAGCTGGTAGTCCTCAAATTATTCTCCTTTGAAGGTCTCTTGGTCAACAAGAGGAACAAAGACGAACAACTGGAGAATTCTTAAGTTCATCGCCTTTGATTGAGTCCAGCACAACCAAGTCATTTATTATTCTGTCGTAGAATATGAAAATCTTCATTTTCCGCATAGCAGCAGAGTAGAATTTGCTAACATCGCTAAAGAAGTTCGCCTGCATTGCTTCTTTGATTGGGCCATCTGTGTTAGCGAGTAAGAGCACATCGTCATGTTGGTTTTCCGCCGACTCAAACCTGACGTTTCTAATATCAGCTTTACTCTTAACATGCTTCATCCGTTTGAACTTCACCATCATATTACGCAGTATGCTTTTTATCTCAGGAAACAAGTAACCAATACCCGTTTCATCTGCCGGGAGTAGTTAGTTGAAGTCATTCATGCCAGGAAGATTGAAGTTGAGGAAGATCATGGTGCCTTTTGTTAGAGGGTTGTGTTAGAGCCGCTCCGTTGGAAGTTTTACTCTCCCGGCCTTCTCTACATCATAATGACTGGTGAAGTATGCCATCACAGCTGGGTTCTGGGTGAGGACATGCTCCACAATAGGCCGAAGAGAGGAGCTAGCGAGTTGGACAGTGCTTTAATACTTGTATGTGCTCAACATCTATACATAGTTCAAATTCCTTCGAAATCTCTCTACTCTTCATACTTTGATCAAAGTGGAAATATGACAGATCCAGCCAATGTTGAAGACATTTAGCTGCTTCTCTTTGACACAGGTTCGCACATAGGTTCGCGAGCCGATCAACACACTGCAGTTGTTGCTTGCAAACCCGACAACCATCTGCCAAGGCATGTTTTCGCTGTTGCTGTCATTGCAATTGGGCATGTCCAGGATTCTGATATTTGCTCTCGAAGCAGCGAACAACGAGGATTATCAACTTTTTAGTTCATTAAATTCATCTATCATAATGGAAAATAGATCAGTTTTACATCGCTCGACAACTGGATTTGTAGCCTCCGTGGCGAGACCACTCTTTATGATCTGAGTTGTCTCCGTTGACATTTCCATCGGGATGAGTTTAGCAATACTGCTGATCGGAAACATTACTTTCACCAAGTAGATGAAGTGGTTATCTACAGACGCCGAGAGGTTATGCTTGGCCACAAATTGTGCAATGAATTGTCTAACCCACTTGTCGTTGAAAATTGCCTCACACTTTGAGTTTCATTTTCCGTCTCTTTGCCGATTGAGTCAAACGCCGATTATGGTCCATGATTTCTCTGTTCAAATGTCAATATAAATGTCACTTGTCGAACTCAAAATTAATCTTCCGTTTTCAAATTTCAATCATTACAAACTTCAAGATATATTTTAATACGTCTTGCTAGTTCATGTTAAAATTTTAATGCTGGCATAACTCTCTTGCAGTGTCGTATAGTCTCTCGCACAGTTAAACAACGTGATGCTATTTGAGGAAAAGTCGGTAGATTGATCGTGAGACTTGAATAATTAATGAGTAAACATCATATTCATACTTCTAACCAATTTCTAGTTGGGACTAGCATTGGAACTGTTATGTTTACCTAATTAAGCTTAATAATCCGAACGAAGGGCAGCTTTTAAGCGTGTGTGTGTGTTTGTGTGCGTGCGTGTGCGTGCGTGTGTTACGAACATTGGAATTTTTAAATGCTGCTGTGCTCTATTTGTGCTATGTATAATCCTTATTTTGTAGATCCCCTGTGTTATATACCTTCTTGGTCAACTTGGTGAGGGGATTAGTAATGTCATGGTCTAACGCTTATAAACTACTGGCTGTAGGCCATGGTACAAGTGTATTGTCTTAGGCTACAGAAAAAGATAAATTCATATTGGCTTGCTGCTTGTTTTTCTATTTATAACTGACGTGTAAGACTTCGTATATGATATTTTATGTATAAGTATTCATTAATATTTTCATTATAGAGTTAGTTAGGATAAGCTTAAGTCAATATTAGATTATACGGGTCTGTTGTTTTTGTATTACGCATCTACTGCTTCTATTAGTTCTAGTCATAGAGATTGAAAATAAATTGTAGTTTTATAATTATTTTGAGCAAATTGTTTGTGTTGTTAGAGGTGTTAAAAATCTTAGCATCACATATTTAAATATCATTATTAATATAGTTTTTCATTATGATGTTGTAGGCCAATGTTAGTAATCAGATCTATGTGAGAGAAGCGTCGATGTTAAACAAGCCACTCACAGAAAAATATCTAGACTTGCACCTTTACAAAGTTGTTATGTAGAAGTACTTAATGATGTTGTTAATTGAGATTAAATAACTAGAATAGAGTTTAAATAGAAAATTGTCCTCTAAATTCTATATAACAATAAAACAGATAATTTATATGTATGTTCACATGTATTTTAAAATTATAAACATTGCTGATATGTTATAGCTTAGTTATACGTAATTATATTGGTGCTTTGTTCAGTCAAACGGTTAATATTGGAAGAACAATTAGTAATATTAGTTCACAAAGATGGCTGTCGTGCTTCAAAACATTGACCTGAAAGAAAACGAGACTGAACACGGGAAAACAGGTCCCAACTTCCGGTCGGCGAAAAAAGGAACGCAGACTCTTAAAATCAGGTTTGTAAACATGGTGAATTATTGTTTTGTCGCTGGTTGCATAAGCTGTGAGCGTGGAAGTAATACAAAAGGACTAACTGTTAAACCATTTTTTCCGGGAAATTAAGCTTAACTATTATTATTTTTAGCCTGTTTAACAACCCCCTCTCTAGCGTTTGATTCCAAATAGACTAGATCTATGGACTTTCATTAAACGACATTTACATATTTCATGATGGCATATAATAAGCCAGCAGTAATGCAGATTCTTGCACACACAAATTATAATGCACACACACACACACACACACACACACACACACACACACACACACCACACACACACACACACACACACACACAAATATATATATATATATATATATATATATATATATATATATATAGGAGAGAGAGAGAGAGAGAGAGAGAGAGAGAGAGAGAGAGAGAGAGAGAGAGAGAGAGAGAGAGAGAGAGAGAGAGAGAGAGAGAATTGAAACACTGAGAGAAGAAAAATTAATAATTAATAATATAAGAATGTGAATACCAAGTGGTCGATAAAGGAATGATTGAAGGAGAAAATAATTTGATTTAAGTAACTAAACACAAATATGACAGTGTGAGAATGAGTGTGAGTGAATAATTGAGTGAGTATTAGTGAGTGAATGATAGCTTTATTTAATCTGGATACTAGTCACATCTGTAATATAGGGCCGAAGGACAACGTTTCAGGAGGATGAACTGATCAGATGCAACATCGCACAGATCTAAGTGCCGCTGGGACTTGAACTTTGGCCAGGAAATCAACTGAGCAATGGTAGCGTCAGTGATGAAGCATTATGATCAGATACCGTCGGATGATGTTGGAAAAAAGGGGACACACATTGGCGAGATACAGCTTAAACTATCGAGATGAGTCGGTTAAATAATATCCCGGGCTCATTGACAGTAAAATGAATGTAGTGTAAGATGCTGTGAGACGTGTTCGTTCCTAAATTCCCCTTTACTTCGGTGTAATTGACAGTTAGCGTATTGCACACAATATTCGAAAACTAATTATGGTTCACGGGGTTTGGTTATATCGACATCCGCTAAATATGCTCAGGAGATGATTTAGTGTAGTTTGTTAATTACTCGAGCGGCGAGGACAAAAATAATAATCGCTATTTATTTCATTATCAGATTTGTTCCATGGAATATACAGAAAAGTATTCCATAAACAAATTCCATAAATTATGTCTAGTTTGATATCTATATCTAGTTTTAATAACTGCTCCATCCATTGTCTAACGATCTGAATAATATTGAATGCTATTTGGAAGTTATGTCATCAATACTGAAACTAAAAACAATACCATAACTTATAAATTGTCGCATAATTATAATATATATATATATATATATATATATATATATATATATATATATATATATATATATATATATATATATATATACTACTTAAATACACATGTACAGCACAAGAGATCTCATTGTTTCGTGGCTTGTCTTTCTCTTGGCTAATCTTAATCTAGAAAGCACGAAGTGTAATTAAACCGATTTTTTTTTTGTAAATGTCATCAAAGTCCGAAATACGTAATTCCTTTTTAAGCTTATGGGTAAGATTAATTCTATCCCTTAAAAAATGGACATTACAAAATGTGGATATTTTAATTGCGCCCGCGTAGAAATTCAGATCTAGACCAACAGTCGGGTGTCATATAAGGTGTCCATGAATATTCGGTTCTGTTTTTTCGCTCGGCAAGTTTCGCGGACGGAATTGTTTACTGACGTCATCAAGATGTGTATGTTTTGTTAAAGCTTTGCTGTGTTATGTGTGGAATGTCAGATTAATTAGCCAGATGGTGGACCGGCTTAAGGTGATTCGTTTAAACACACAAACTTGTTACGACATTTCTATCCACAAAACACATATTTTATGTTTAATTTTCAAGATGCTAGTAGCAGAGTGACTAATGCTGTCAATAAATATCATTGTTATGATAATCATTCGATAATGTTAATGGCCACAAAATAATTGCTTTAAATGTGTTTCTAAATGTGAGGAAGTTCTCGCGTAGAGGAAGTTCTCGCGTAGAGGAAGTTCTCTCTTTAAAACAGACGACATTTTTATCTTTGGATACCAACTTGGATATAGTTAAGAGCCATATTAAGTAATGTGCTGAAAAGAAATAAATGTTAATCCTGTTGTTATTGTTGGGCTACTGGCGCCTATGTTGCGCTAACTCGTAACAATAAAAAGTTAAGCCTATTAGCCTGCCTGGATTACTGAGGCCAGGTGAGTGGCTCCACCTGTTGTTGACACCGGGACAGGATAGCGTCGACACCGGAACTAGATGGCACAGACCCACCTAGCTTACGAACTTTTAGGAATATAAGGTGCGTAGATGCATATCAGTTCCACGTTGTTTATTAGATTGATGCAATTTAGGCCGTAACACGTCTTTGGATACAAGGGATGTGATAACCCAACTATGGATACGTATAAGGATTCGATGAACACATAATCTTAACGTGTCCGTAACATGTTTGCGAACACATTCAATGCCATAACGCGTTCATGGGTACAAGTGATGTTATTGGAGGTCTGTGGTTACGAGTAACGTCATTATAGGTTCGCCGATACGGGTAATACATATGCTTTAGCAAGTGCTAGGATACAGGTAAACCTCTACGTAACACGGCAATAAAGCAACAATTAGATATTGATAATCCATTCTGGATGTCACCGAGATTGGCTTAATCCAACGGTCACCGAGCCACGAACGGTGCTTCTCGAGTTCGGTGCCAAGTTTAATCTGTTGGCTGACTTCTGTCGGAAACTGAACGTTTTCTCTAGTTTTCTCGACTGACTTAACACTTCGCACCTCCGTCAGAGCGGTGGTCTAACGAGCGATAATAGACTGACGTATGGAAACAACGTAACATCAACGAAGTCACATATCTAAAAGTCGTTGTGCGGATGAGAACTGAGTAACTCGAAGGAAATGGAGTGAAAAGTGCCAAATATATATTTATCAGTGGTCTTAGCGGTTGTTGTTGTTGGTCTTGTTGTTGTTCTTGTTGCAGAAAAGGATCAATCAAAACGCCATAGAAACAACCATCCGCTATGAAAAATTATTTAGTTGGGCCGCTGAAATGAGTTTCAGATCTTCTTCTACTGATGAAATTGAACTTCAACTCATGCTTGTTGTTGACAAATATAACAGACTGATAATAGTTTATTGATGTTTGTCAGGTGATTGATCTAGGGAGATGGTCGTTTAAGTTCGATTTTGCTACTATATTGATAGTGTATCTATGTGTTGTGGATAAACTTCACGGTGTAACGGATTCAGGTGACGTCAGAAAGGAGATAATTGGCTATGTTTACCTATAAGGTAGCCGAGTTAGATGATGACACATTGGAGAGATATTTGGAGGAACTGGAAGAATGTAAACAAAAGTCACGACATAGACGCCGGAAGACGACTCTGTCATGCCAACCGGCAAGGATACACGTGACCCTTGATCCCGACAGCGATTTGGATACTGATTTGGAAGATGCGCAGACGAGTACGAGTAAGTAAGCCGGTCTACTTAAATACTCTGCTTAAATTCTGAATAAGTAGAAAAGCCCAAGCTAGAGTTAATATTACATATCGCACTTTGGGTCTCATCCACTCCCAGTCCATCATAATTGGAGTGAGTGTGTTGTTTAGACTCAGACCTTTTCCTAATTGGGTTGAGGGTTGGATATTGTTGAGGGGATCCCGGCAACTATCTCACAAACACATCTATTACTGGGATTAGAATCCTGACGTGTATGTTGTCCGATCGTCCTTCACCTCCTCAATCGGAGAAAGATGTGTTACTGATTACTGCCTCAAAATAAAACACTAATATTATTGACGATCACGGAAATAAGCCAAATGCCTACCGGTTTTTTGGTTACAGCAACCCCCCCCCCCTCCCAAATATAGGATTGTTCACGGAATGTCATTGAATGTCATATCCATGTAATATGGATGATATTGGCTGTTCGTAATTTAAAATAAAATGTTAACCGAAACATATTGTTAGCTATTCTGATGGAAATACTTTATCCGGCGAGTGATTGTTAGAGAGATAAATAGAGAGATCTCTTACAAAATCTTGCGGATAAAGGTATCCAAATCTGGAAATTTGTCATCTACTCTCTACTTACATGTAACATTTATTAAATATTGTTATGACATAAAGTTATTACGACCTAGTTTATACATATATATTTGTTTTAACATGGGCACTGGTAATGGTTGAGGATTAATGGTCGAGGGACGACTCCGTAAATAAAGAACCTACAAATACAAGCATAAACCAGATTCGAACCGACAGTCTAGATGTTTGCAGCTCAGTTCTATTACCACTGCACTATCGGAAGGTCCATATTTTGTTACAATAAACAATATATAGTCTTAATACACATTATTATAAGTATTGATCACTGGATAGTAATATTTAAATCTCGTTAACTTGACCTCTTCTAACCATTATCTCAGTATAATATATGTTAAGTGATAACCCATTAATTGGCTGATCTAATCAATGACCATTCTCAGTGATAATTAATTACCATTCGATTGATGACTAACATCCGAAATATCATGGGGAAGATTTAGCCACAATCTAAAAACATTGTAATTAGACGAACCCTCAGTAATTCCGTTTTCAGTCATCATCATCATTTACAGTATAGATAATACGCTGTTTTGATGCATCAATGCATTTTACACAGACTGCAATTATCAATTTTATATTGAATAATAATTTAACGAATGGATAGCAAACAACAGGTGAATATGTTTCATCCCCGATATTTCATTTAAAAATTGTGTTCCACCTAAACTTATATATCGTTTAAGCCATTAATCCCTGGATACATTTTATCATTCGGCAGTAGTACCTACACCTTCAACTGGATGACCTACAAAGGCGCCTCAATGGCCTAACTGGTGAAGCGTTGGATACATATATATATAGCACCTGGTTTCAAAGCCAAGCAGAACTATGCCAAAAGAGTGTTTCACCCTTCACTTTGACTCATTACCTTTAGAGGTTATCCGGCCCATTTAACTTACCATGTGAACAAAAGTGGTTGTGAAACGTCAACGCATCTTCATTTACCTGTAGTGGCATCCGCATAATTATTGTCTTTCAGGTTCGTCGCGTATGATACGGAAGCCGCCTCAAGTGTACGAAGAGGCGTGTAAAAAGTACAATATTATGCCGTGTTCAGCATTCGTCGAACAATTAGAAAATGGCGACACTACTATTTCTTTACGTCACAAAACACTAGGACCGGATGATACAAAAGCAATAGTCATTGCTCTTATAGTAAGTATATATTTTGACCGTTATAATCATCCGGATTTTGGTACAAACATTGGTTTACAAAATATACATTCATCTCATATTTTCTTGACTTAAAGTTTTGTAGAAAAAAATAAAAATAAAACAACATGTAAACCGCTTAGCATAAATATGTTAAATTTAATGAAAAAACATGAATTAGAGGAATATTTACACATAACGTAAAGTCTGAATGGCACTATTTACAGTGTAGACTAAATTTGAAAAATTAGTGTCAATTAACGATTTTAATATAACTATTGCCTTATCCGATCTGATGTTATTGGGAATAAAATCCATAAACCTGATGACGATACGGCACTAATCTTATTAATGATGATGTTACTGTTTTATATAACGTTGGCTAAATCCACATTGTATACAGCACATCGATTAGTAGACAGTATATAAACGAGCCCCATTGAAGCTAACAGAATAGCTACCAATGTAAATATGTTATTACCATTCTAAGCAAAAGTAGATTATGCAGTGCTACTCAAATGTTGGTTACTAGGAATATGAAATATTGTTGAGAGACGGATATAAAACAGTTTCTATTTCTACACGGCGTTTATCAATATCCATGCAATATGTGCTGACTATTTGTGGTTTTTGAAGAATTTGTTTCCACATAGATCTATTATTCTGTATGTTAAGCCGTCAGGAGCCATTATCCGTCGGCATGGACTTTCGTACCATTTTTATGCAGATGACACACAACCTATAGATCTCATTCGAGCCGAAGGAAGACGCTGCGAAAGCACAATTCCCTTTCACTCATTGAGAACTGTCTTACTGACATTGAGGGATTCACGCGTACAAACATTCTCAACCTGAACAATGACAAGACGCAAGTTATGCTGCTCACACCTAAACATAATGCCATCTGTTATGTACGGATATTTGATTAGCAGTTTAGTTTTCCACCGTCTACACTATTTTCCACAAAACATTGTTCAGTCTGTTCTAAATAGGCATTAAAGTTCTCATTTTCGTCGTATTTTTCAATATTTCCAAAAATAATGTAGCCATTAATTTGAATGTTTGTCACAAAACTTCGTAAAACATTCATTGCGAACGTACATTTCCACAGGTACTCCTGTGCATCACACAAGATATAAATAATCTTTGTAACAGATTGCCAACATTTCCACTCACTGAAAACAATTGTAAAAAGCACCCATTGGGCTATCACTGCAGCTGTCCCACGTGATTTGACCTACGTGACCGAACGCATGCATGTAAAATGACCACTCGGTGAATTATACAAATAAATGTATGAATTAGCATCTATAGACGTTCCTTTACCTCGTCACCAAATTATTGTGTCGTCACACTACAATGCTTGTGTATATTTATCAATGAAATACTCAAACCACAATCCACGTTTAGCTTCAAAATACTTTATTTCTGAGAGCCTCAATACGCATGCGCAAAATTCATACACGCTCAATACATATAAAAGGGGGTATGAAAACTGTTAATCAAATATACGTACATAACAAGACTGCTGTGTTTATTACCCTGATTGGTATGAAGTGCTTCGGCATTTGTGTTCACCAGCTGCTCCAAGCACAAACACTTTCAGAGAATTGTGTAATCTGCTTACTGGTCATTACAAACCAAAACGTTTAGAAGTGGCAGATAATTACCATTTTAAAGAGATAAATCAGGAGCGATCGGATTACATTGCTTCTTATAACACTCGTATTCGTCGTGGTCCAGCTACATGTCAGTTTGGAGAATATTTAGATCGAGCTTTGAGAGACCAGTTTATATCAGGATTACGTCACAAATCTATAAATAAGAAACTTCTGGATAAGAATCGTACAGTCTTTGATTGCATCAACCTTTCACTGGCAAAAGAAGCAGCAGTACATTCAGTACAACCAGCTGTTCGATGTAAGTTATCTCCACATAAAGAGAGTTATTCTTCACAAACGCATTCGTCCAAACCTAGGTAGAAGTATACATGGCTTTCATGTGGCAAGGATGATCATACAAGAGACAAATGTAAATTTAGTGATGCTACATGCTACAGGTGTTCAAAAAATGGACATATTTCTTCAGTGAGTTAGAAAGTAAATTTTGTAATTGTTAAGTACCAGTCGAAAAGAAGGATGGAAAAACATTCGTGTGTGTAGGGATTTTAGTACGACATTTAATGCTTGTGCAGAAGTGATTTCGTATCCTATTCCACGGATTGAGGATCTACATACAGCTCTACGAGGATGTTCTATCTTTAGTACGTTGGACATGTCTCTAGCATATCACCAGATTCCAGTATCCGTATGTTTCCAGAAATATCTCACAATTAACACTCACATTGAGTTATTCCAGTTTACACGCATGCCAAATGGTATCCATTCGGGACCTGAATGACATACCATGTGCTGGGGCGGATCTTGAGGACCACCTAAACACGATTTCGTTAGTTCTAAAATGACTTCAGAATTCTGGATTCAGACTCCAAGTGTAAATTTCAGTCATCGTCAGTGAGTTAACTTGGTCATATCATTGATGCACACGGACTACACCCTACCAATGATAAGCTTACTGCAGTAGAAAATGCTCCTATTCCAAAAGACGTATCATCGTTGAATTCGTGTCTAGGATTATTCTTGTTCTATGCTAGATCCCCTTCGAATCATTCTACAGTTTTAGCTCTCTTAAATAACCCACTCAAGGAGAAGGTGCCATGGAGATGGACTACAGTGGAAAACAATGCATTTGTGTCTATCTGTCGTGTTTGACACGTCGTCATACGAAGTTGGTGCTGTACTGTGTTACAAAATAGATGGGTGCTATAGACCGATTCTGTTTGAATCATTGACAGATGCACAACGTAACTATGCACAAATGGAGAAGGAAGCATTTAGTATCATATTTGGATTGAAGCTTTTCCACCGATTTCTATATGGGCGGAAGTTCCAAATCATAACGGACCACAAGCCTCTACTTACCTTGTTAGGTACATAACCTTTGCCAACTCATGTCGCTGCACGTCTAGAGCGACGGGCACTAATTCTGGCGTCGTACAACTATGAGATGGTATACAGGAGCACAACTATTCATTCTGACAGTGATGGCGTGTCACGTCTACCATTACCCTCTACATGGGATTGAAAGTCTGAGAACATATCTTGTCCTTTTCTCCAGTTAGATGTTGAAAGTGCTGTAACTAGTGCGCAAATTCGTGCAAAAACTAGAGTGGACCCAGTACTTCCTCGTGTACATTCATATACAGTAAATGGAAGGCCTACAATAATTTCAGATCCATCATTTATGCCCCACAGTGTTAGGAAAGCTTAACTATCAATAGAACAGGGATGTGTACTTTGGGGTGCCAGGGTAATTGTTCCCTCGGTGCTACAGGAACAAATGTTGACTGAACTGCAGGAAACACATCCTGATACGACTAAGATGAAATCCATTGCTAGGTCATTTGTATGGTGGCCTAACATGGACTCTGATATTGATAACATGGTTTCAAAGTGTGAAGTGTGCCAGGAATTGAGATCTCAATCAGCTAAAGCTGATGTACATCCTTGGGTGTGTCCATCAACCCCTTGGTCACGTATTCATGTTGACTTCCCCGGACAAGTATCTGGTCATACATACCCTGGTTATTGTTGATGCCTACAGTAAATTCCCCGAAATTGTAAAGATGACAAATATTACCTCAAGTCCTAAGTGACAATGGGCGACAATTGGTGTCACAGGAATTTGAACAATTATGTGCCATGAATGTAATTGTGCATCGCACATCTGCTGTATATAAACCTTCTATTAATGGACAAGCAGAAAGAGTAGTACGGATTCTGAGGACATAGATTCATGCATCCAGCGTTACCCGTTTTGTTGTCACATAACCCCACACTCGACTACGGGTGAATCGCCATCTACCTTCTTAATGAGGCGAAGGTTACGTACACGCTTGTATGTATTCCTACCTTCTTCTACAACAAAAGTAGCTCATAATCACCAAGAGCTGAAGCTCTCATTAGATTTGAATGCACGTAAATTCACAGTTTCTGTCCGGAACTTTGTTGGATCCAGGAAATGGTTTTATCGGTCAGTTGTTAGTGTGTTGGGTGCACGCCATTACCTGGTAGATGTCGGTAATCGTGGATCCGATTATAAAATCTACACAATCTACAACTGTTAGTGTAGATTTTGAGCCTGAACATTCAGGTATTCATTTGGAGGCTGCAACACCAGTCAATGTTGATATTGATGCTGCACCATCGCCAACTATTAACATGAATAATCCTATATCGCCAGTCAGTGAAAGCACTGATGTTATACATCAAACGCCAATTAATTATGATGATGATGATTGATGTGCACAAGGTAGGCTAAATGGGCCGAGCGACCTCCAAAGGTAATGAGGCGAAGTCAAAGACGAAACAACATTCAGATATGCCCACACCGAGATTCGAACAGGGGTGGTAGTGATCTGTGGTCCAACACGCTACCGCTAGACGACGGAGGCGCCCCTCAAATGCCAATTGAACATAATGAAGCAGTAGCAAACTTCCCTGAACGCATTAGGACACCTGCTAATCGTTACAATGACTTGATAAATATACACAAGCATTGTAGTGTCACAATACAACACCATCCATATGGAAAACGTTAATGTTTGTTTTGGTGACATTAATATAACATCAGTGAATACTGTGAGGAACTTGGGTGTTATCTTTGACTGTGAAGTGAATACGGAGTAACAGTTGAATAATACATGTAGGTCTGGCTATCACCAACTCCCCAACATTGGGCATATTAGGCGTTACTTAACAAGTGATGCAGGTAAGTCACTAGTCAATTGGCTTATAACATCATGGTTGGACTACTGTAACGCTTTGTTCAATGGACTTCTCTAGACCCCCACTTACAAGTTACAACGTTTACAGAACACAGCGGTACGTATTGTAACCCTAACATCACACCGGAGTCACATTACCCTAATACTGAAGGATCTCCATTGGTTACCTGTTAAGTATCGAGTACAAAAAAAGGCTACATGAACAGGCTCCAAGATACATATCTGACATGTTGACAGTTTATCAATCAAGAAGTACACTACGATAAATTGGTTCAGTGACATTGGCGGTTCCAAGGGTTATAATATCTAGCTGTGTCGAAAGAAAATTTAGGTATTCAGCAACCAAGCTATCGAATGCACTTCAAGCTCACATTCGTGAATCCAAAACACTGAACATTTTTCAGAAGATGCTGAAAATTAATTTGTTTTCGAGCCATTTCGGTGTTTAATTTCCTTTTTTCTTAATCGGTTTTATATAGCCTAATTTAGGGTTATACATATATTGTTATGAAATAATCGTATTATATTTGTTATATCTGATATATATGTTTTTCATAAGTTTATGTACAGCTTTTTTGAACAGACTTTAAGTATGAAAAGAGCGCTTTATTAGTTTGGTATAATAATAATAATAATAATATTTATTATTATTTTCTATACTCAGCAGATCAATAGATAAATTAATCCAACTGGAGAAGTTCTAAAACTCCAACTTTAAATATGATCGTTTTGTTTACATCGACAATCACGACCCCAGAATAGCAAAATTAACGATTATTAAGAAACGTTTATTGTGAGAACGAACCTAAGAATTTTTTTAAAATTACTAAGGTGTTTACCTAATGCGTAGCCATCATATAGATACAAAAATACGAACCTGAACGTCATTTTGTGTTTGGATTGAATCTTACAGAAAGACTTCACTGTACAAGAACTGAACTTATCGGATAATAACATCGGTCCCGAAGGAGCTCAGGATTTAGAAATACTATTAGGAGAAAATCAAAATATTAGGAAGCTGGTAAGTCTGTCTGCCTGTGCGTGCATCACAGTAATACCGGTCAATGGTAATCTCTTTACTATAATAAAATCTGTTATTGTTTACAGGATATATCAGAAAACACCTGTGGCTTGGCAGGTACTATAGCACTAGGAGAGATTATACGTCATAATGATATGCTAAGGGAAATACGGGCTTCAGGTAACCCCTGCTTCTGTAAACAGTGTGTGTGTGTGTGTATGTTTGGGAGTGTGCGTATGTGTTCTAGCTCTGGCTCTGTATGATTTGCATCAATCTTGACATCGTTTCAGGATGTGGTTTTCTAGAGAGGGATGCTTTTTATATCGTTGACGCCTTACAGGTAAGTGGACAACAACTGTGGATACCTTTGGTTGATCTTATCTGCTTTATTGGGCAAACGTTTGATGTTTACTAGAGAATATCATATCAAGAATAGATGAAATCGAGTTTTCTGTAATCGAGTATTTAGTTACATTTGATAATGTTTGGTTTTTATGTTAAATGTGTATCTACGTTGATTTTTTCTAGCTTTAGGGATTTAATGTCTCCATTAATCGATCGAAATTATTGGTTCTTTTTTTGACAGTCGGTGTTTAGTTCAAGTGTCACTCACTTACTGTGTACCATTGATCGAAAGTATCTTATGTATATATTAACACTCAAAGTAATTAGGGCTAATCAGAAATCTCTCATATATTACGTCATGCCCGGAAAGTCTACTACAACCGTTACATAATATATTGGACAAAATGTTTCATATCCCGTTCATATCAAGTCAAGCTTGGTCTCGTACGTTCATGTAGGTTTATGGTATTAAAACGTAATAAAATATAGGCATTGGTTGATAAAACTGATTGATCGGTTTCAAACAATTCCCTGTTTTTGTTTCAGATTTAACATCATAAATATAGTGAATGTTTCGTTGATCTATGCTTAGTAAAATCCAACGATCAGACGATAGTTGTAGGGTGTTATTCTGTGCAAATATATTCAAATATTTACTCTTTAAAGTGTCCACTTTCAACAAACTCCTAAATCACCCCACCTTCAAATATCGTCGCTGTTGGGGAAAAATGGCTTCAGTAGATAGGGAACACTTTACATAGACAATTACGTTTCAGAGCCTTTGACTCAATTACACAATAAATAATAATCCCACATCCCTTTATTACTTAGCATAACCTAACTTTGAGACACTTAGACCTGAGTTATAACCATTTGATGGAAGAAGGCGGCATTTTACTAGGTCACGCAATTGGTAAGTCATGCTAAGTAACACTTTAATAATGAAAACAGTTAATTAACCTATCGTGACAGTTTTAACTGGTATTACACATAATGACTTTATTATTGAATTTGTATGACTTCACACACTACCGAAATAATAATAATAATAATAATAATAATAATAATATTATTATTATTATCATAGCTAAGACAGAATGCTTGCAGACACTAAATCTCAGTTGGAACCATCTGCGTATGCGAGGTGCACAGGCTGTAGCATTTGGTTTAGAGGTAGGATTATTGGGTTTGTCTTGAAAAATGTATAAACTCTTATAAAAATTATAAAACACATCCATTCCTATGAAACGTAGTAGCCACTAACATTCTTCAAAACCAATTTTATGATGAAGATTATCTGTCATCGGGATTAAATGATATGTCTTAAGGGAGAGGGGTCAATTTAAATGAAGTTAGATATCACTCATCACTGTATAATTTAGTTCGTTGATTTCTGTGTACACAACATTTGATCATAATTATGGCTATATCAGTACGCATGAGTCTAACAATGTGATAGTGAACTATAAGCTTTCGAGTCTTAAAGGTTTTCACATTCACTAAAATTTCACTATTATTTCACCATGGTAACAGCGAAACGATAGTTTGACGTATTTAGATCTCTCGTGGAATGGCTTCGCCGACGAAGGCACGGAAGCTCTCAGCGAAGCTCTTAAGAATAATACATCCTTGACCTATCTAGATATCTCCTCCAATAGGATTAGTCCAAAAGGTGCTACCTATCTGGCGGAAATCTTAGAGAAGAACACAACGTTACAGACGCTAAAAGTAAGTGGCCATGTTTAAAGAAGTTAACTGTTATATATATATATATATATATATATATATATATATATATATATATATATAATTAACAGATATATATAAACTGATGAGATAATTATTTTTCTTTTAAAATTACTAACTGGTTCATGCAGTAGTTATTCTAAGGAGTAATTGTCATTGTTCATTAATATATGCATATACGTACATTGTTCCCTAGTTTTAAGGTAAATATTGTAGAAAGAAATCATCAGTCTCCTGCAGTGGAAATTGTTTATATGAATATGCACATAATCTAAGTCGATTTATTTTGATATACAGTAATGGTTCGTTAAAGACAACTAGGATATAACGAAAACTTGCTTACGTATGCTCCAGTGGCCTAGCGGTTAAGCACCCGGCACTTGGTGCCAACGGTAATAGGTTCGAACCCCGCAAGAGGTCGAAACCTTTCCAGAGATTAATTTCTTGGGTCACTACATCGTGGGTGGCTGACCACGTTAAATGGCGCTGCCGTCTCCACTGATTTATTTAAAATAAAGGGGGGCGTTAAAACCCCCCTGAGGAGGTAAAACACTCTGGCAGTGACCACCCTCAGTGTATTTCGGCTCCATCTTTCCATACTGCTCCCCTGTGAGAGGTGGGGGAGAAGGTTTCTCAACCACTCCAACATAGAGGCTGTGCCGAATAAGCGACAGACTGGGGATTCTCCCCGAACAACAAACAAACTAAATCAGTAATTAAATATCGCAATGGCTAGCCAAAGTAAACCAGTATCTATTGACACAAAGTTCTTGACGAAGTTGACAAAAAAGTGAAAAGAATAAGGTGTTCCGTGTACCACACTATCAGCGTGGTTGAAGAACACGGAGACTGGGATAACATTTTCTCCTTTTCTTTCATTCATGGCATAACGCCAGGCAATACACGTAATAAAATAGGGTTGTTTTTACCAATTATAACTCGTGCCTTGGTAACTAATATGACTAACATTTTCAAAAGCCGAGCCTTTCAGTCATTCAGTTCACTACCAGATGTTCGAAATGTGTGCTTTCCTCTGAACAGTTATAATAAAACATTTCAGGTAAAATGTTTTCTATACAAGTTAGCAATGGGGAAAATTCTTGCATATATGACGCAGCGTTTGGAAATTGCGTATCCTCCTGTCATGTGCTTGAAAATGCAAGAACATGAAGAAGAGCGTTCTATGACAATAAAGATCAAACGTGTACTATTCGAATTCGGTATTAATATTCGAAATTATTAAAATACCAACTTCAGTGTATTCGTATTCACACTGAAATACATTTACGATTATTCGATAAATATATGTAAAATCTTGAAACCACATATGATTCTTAACAATATAAATACAAACAGAAATAGTTTGAGAAATATTCCAATTAAACTATCATGTTATTGGAATGCTGGTTTTTATTTCCTTGTTACTATTCAATGAATCGCTTACTCTGCATGTTCAGCTTTATCTACTGGACACAAAAGAGGACACCACAAGATACAATACTTCATTTGTTATACGTTTCACTTGTTTATTTACCTATTTCGCATCATGTCATCTGGCATATTCCACAAATCTTCATTTATCTCGTCTTACAGGCATCTTATAATCCTATGACGTCTGAAGGAGTTACCTCAATGGCCCGAGCCTTAAAGGGTAACATAAACAATGCTCTCAAGCTTCTTGAAATAAGGGTATGAAGATTACCTCTAGATACACCTTACATAAATATAAACTTATATTATATATATGTGTGTGTGTGTGTGTGTGTGTGTGCGCACGCGTGTGTGTGTGTGTATATGTGTGTGTCTGTGTGTGTGTGTTTATTGCACATGTAAATACACTTACTTATGTTTTTACACACACATCTATAGATCAATTGGTATAATATTATATTGCAGGGAGCAACAGTAACACACGATATTTGGATTTACATACACGACATTCAACAAATAAATCCCGAATTTCAACTTCTTTATGGCAGCGTAGTTCAGTCTCCGGATCCAATAGGTACAATGATACATGTTTTTGACTGATATTGAACGTTTTATAAAACATTCATAATCATGTGAGTCGTCTGTTCTAAACATATCCTCAATAACGGTAACTGTTCAATACAAAAAGAGATAAATCTAAATGTAACAATTGATTTGCAATGATCAGTTTATTGTTTTTCTTACTGATCAAAGACACGAAAGGGAGGGGGTTGTGACGGATCATTTCAGTTCACATTTTTCTTTTGCTCGCGCTCTTGTTCAGGTGAGAGGATCATCGATGGAGCCCACGAAAGGAATGATCCCTTGAAGATTCTTATGATGTACATAGAGAATGAGGGACTCCGTGTGTGGGATATGTTTACTCAACTAGATAAGGATGGTGACATGAAACTGTCACCAGATGAAGTTAAAAGTGGCCTTCAGGTGAGACAGCAAATTAGTGAGGAAGCGAGTGATAGCTTACAGCTCTAGTTTATTTGTGTTGCTTTATCCATCTATTCACATTTGCTTTACGTTTGCATTTGTGCCTCATTTATTTATAAAAACATACTAAAGACTAACATAAAATATTTCGATTTTAATTCGCGATTAGGAATCAAAATATAAAGAGAACTACACATCAAACTTCTTCGTTTGTGGTTTTAATAGTGTAGCGTATTTCTGTTGATTCTAGATGCTTGGTGTCCCAATTGCTGCTGACAAACTACAGGAATTAGTGAGTAGATTGGACGAAAACAACGATGGAGAGATAGAGTTCAGGTAGAGTAAGATAACTATAAACACTGACTGATTGACAGAGTAATTGATTGATTGATTTATTGATTTATTGGCTGTCTGACAGACTGCCTGATTTACTCACTTAATCACTCATTGATTCAGTAGGTCAGCCATTGCTCGGTCCTTCGAAATCGTATCAACTCAGACAAAAATATCGCCCATTGTTTTAATAACCTCTTCTATCAAAAAATATATTAAATATACATAATGGATTCCTTTCTGTCAGCTTGTCCCAGGATAAGCGATTGGTAGATGTTCTGGTATATTTGTAGATGTTCTGATGTGCCCTATTTAAAAAAATAGTTAATATATCATTATCTCTGGGTCTTTTCCCACCATCTGTGAAAGTTGACTTTGTAAAACCATTAATAACAAACCACAGTTTGGACAATAATATTCTAAAAATATTACAGACCCATTTTAAATCTTACATTTTTATCTAAAGTCATAGAAAGTGCACTTACTTTACATCTAAACTAACATTTAATTAATGATAACCTTAATGAATCACTACAGTCTGCATATGAAAGCAATCACACCACTGAAACAGCCTTGTTTCGGGTGATAAATTTTATTATGATGTCAATTGATCAAGGTAAATCAGTAATACTTCTTCTTCTGGACCTGTCTGCTGCATTTGATACAATTGACCATAATGTACCTTTCTCTAAGTTAAAAGACATGTTCGGTCTGTTAGGTAAAGTACTTGAATGGTTTCGATTATATCTGGAACCACGCTCCCAGAGAGTGTCTGTTCATGGTATTTAATCTGACATTCGGTTTTTGTTATCTGGTGTACCACAGGGTTCAATTCTTGGTCCTCTGGTTTTGAGAATGTATACCCGTCCTCTTGGAATCATTGCGCAGCGATATGGGGTTAAATATCACTTGTATGCTGATGACACACAGCTGTATATATCACTGGATCCTGACAATGAGTTAAATTTATCCTCATCTTTGAAGAATTTAGAAAATTGTATTGCTGATATCCAGCATTGGATGACTCGTAATCTTTTGAAATTATATTATACCAAAACAAATCACCACATTATGTTAAATCCCTAAAGATACCTTCATTACAAATGGGTCCATCTTCAATTACCCATAATGGGTCAATAACAAATCTGACATCAGTATGCGACATCAGTCATGTGACATCAGTATGCCGAGCTGCCGACTATCATCGAAAGAACATCCACTGCTTTAAAACATCCTTGACACATGAAGCACTTGTAACTGTAGTCCATGCCATTGTTACATCTTGTAATTACCTGTTCTATGGCTTATCTGATTATAACATCAATCGCCTTCAGAGAATTGAGAATAGTGCAGCTCGTATATTGACAATGTACATTGGCTACCTGTTAGATAGCGTATCCATTTAAAGATTTTACTATCAACTTATAAACCTATCAATGATATGGCACCTGAATATTTGTGTGAATATCTTAAAAATACAGGTCATCCAGTCAGATATTATAGCAAGTACCCATATATAGGCTCATGTCATATGGTGACTGTGAATTTAGTGTTGCAGCCCACACTTATTATTCAATCAGTGAGCCAGGCAGTTAGTCAGTCAGTCAGGCAACCAACTAGCTAGTCAGATATTCAGCCTATCAGTGAGCTAGTCAATTAGTTATTCATTAAATAAATTAAGCAGTCAGTCATTTACTGACCATTTCAATATCCCTTGCATCACTTCTACCATGTTCCTTTCCAGCGAATTGATAAGCACAACCGCCAAGGTCCGGATCAAAGACCATAGTGAAAAGGTGAAACAGAAACGACAGAAGACCCTCCAGACTCAGCTCAAACAGAAGGTCAAGGATAAGCTTGTCACCATGCAGATTGATGAACTGAAGCCCGTTGTCGGAAGTCCTAGTGGAAGGTCAAGGTCGCCGGCTGGAGAACTAGCAAGAGCAAGGTCGCCAGGATGGAAGACAGTGCAGCATACGACGATGGCACTACATATGACTCCGGAGGGTCGCGCACACAGCGCCAGATCGCGCACATCCTCTTCCGCCGACCAGAACAGATATCCCGAACTGTCTTCTAAATCTGGATACGATGTGAATCTCGAAGAAAACATGGCCGGGATTAGCTTCACGTTCGACTGATTGAGTGACTCGTTCAAATAGCTTGCTGGTAAACGTGTATCCACCTCTATGTGTGTACTTGTTAGGTTGTTCCACATACAATGCAGGTTTATGTAGGAACACACACACACACACACACACAGAGCAGGTAATATATCATGTATAGAAATAACTATTAAATACAATTATTTTACAAAACATGTGAATTTGTCTGACTATTTACATTACATTACTAAATCGAATTCTAGACATTTTTCGTCAAATATTTATACAAAATTCAATCCCTTCTGGTTGATTCCTTCTGCTATAATATTTCAAATTAGTGCAAAATTTGCCTAAGACATAATTAATATGATTTATTTTGAATTGAATATATATATATATATATATATATATATATATATATATATATATATATACCTGCTATTAACGCCATCTATCTGGAAGCGCCACTTGCCATTAAGCAACACCTTTCCGATGCTTTCTGATTAAGTCCAGATGCAAGTCCAATTCAAACTGACCTGTCTAAAGACGCCACCTATGCAGCCAAGCGTCATAGTGTCAGGGTCCCCGGCCAACAATATTATCTGTCAAACAACCATCGGTAGCGATGATTTGATTGAAGATTTATTAGCAAAATTGAGCGCTGATTGTCATTGGCCGAACATCACCAACATACTGACCAATGATAACTCTTCCCGTTATGTCTCCGCCGGTGTGTATGACGTTTTGTGCTGACGGTGTCTTGGCTAGCGGGCCGTGCTATTTGCATTGCAATGCAATTGTTATGTGATTTCAACGCACCTTGATTAAAGATAAGGGCTGCTTCAGCACCTCTTGTTATATATCAGTAGCAAAAGACTAGATAGAGTCACTACAAGGAACACACGATCTATAGGTATTGCTCAGCGCACTCATCGCACAACTATATTAAATGTTCTAGAAATACAGCCATTGCAAACAGTTTTTCGACAACAAACTATATCTTTGTTCTCCAGAATCGTTAAAGTCGACTCCCAATTGAAAGACACCTGTATAACTTTACTGGCTCACTATACATATGTTTCCCAAGCTGCTATGTTCAGGAACTATTGTGGAGTGACTGATTTGAATAAGAATATCACCATTAGAAGCCACATTTCCAAGACCATTCAAATCTAGTCAGCATACAAGCCATATGACGGTGTAGTCGACGCCTTGAAGAATCTCATGATGCATGAACATGTTATAAAGCCATGGTCAGAACCGCACATTTTAACTGTAATGTCCTTACTAAGTCATTTTAATCTTGTTTATCGACATTGTCTAGTGTATGCTTTTACGTCCTCGATTTCATCAATTTCTGGTGGTTTTAATAAAGTATTATTATTAGGGATGTGCAAACTTAAAACTGATAAAGGCGTTATTTTACAATTGTAATTGCAATCTCAACAAATATTTCGGATATAAATTGTCGGCAAATTTCTTAATTAATCACATTATACTTTTGATTATCCAACGTGCGCTCTATTCCTCACGCATTGAACATTGCGATTTTAAGAAACGATGATCGTCTGTATGGATTCTAAGATGTTTAGAACAAAAAGTGAAGGCCCTGGAGATGTATGATAAAAAAAACAAGTTCCTGCTCAGTTTGAGAGGCATCTCGTGTGAGCAAAGACCAAATACAGAAACTCGTCAAGTAACAGTGATAATAGTGACAGTGAATCCACATCAACAGAGTCGCAAGCACCTCCATCACTTAACATAGCACAATAATGCATACACAAATTAAGAACGTTTGCTCTGCATACTGCCAATGGAAGATTCCTGGTTCACGTCATGGACCTACGGGATAAGAGTGAGAGTGTCCCAATAAGCAAGATAAATTATTTGTTATAATTAGATTATATATATATATATATATATATATATATATATATATATATATATATATATATATATATATTATATAGATATGATATATAAAGATCTAGTACAAATCTATAGATGTGTATGCAGAATCAAAGAAATAGTAGTACTCTAGTTGTTTAGTACGGGGTTCCACCTGTCTGGAAGCTCCACCTGTCCGTAAACCCCATTTTTAGTAAGTCCCGACAGGTGGCGTTAAGAGCAGGTTTGACTTATATATATATATATATATATATATATATATATATATATATATATATATATATATATATATATTATAGCATCAGTAGTTATCAGATTCGTTATTCTCAAGGACAAAGCCTTTCTCTTCGAAATATCTCTCTTTTAATCTCTATCTAGATGGATGTTCTAAGAGCGCCCCCACACATTTTTTATACTATTCCTATAAAGTTCCATTTTGAACATTTTCTTTTCATTTACATAAAAAGTATAAAATCTGAAAAATATGTACAACTATTTTAACATAAACACCAATAAGAGTATATATTATCAACAACAGAAAGGTCAACATCGGAAGACATAAATCAATAGAAATATACTTTTTGGTGGATAATTTCCTAGTTCTGTAAAGTAATCCGAAGAGGTTAGAATCTCGTCGTGATTGATCCAGTTTAGTATCAAGGGACACTATCCAGGACAAATAAGAAAACAGGAAAGGGATTATATCTGGAGAAAATCTGGCAATTCATCGGTTGAAATCAATGTGACTCCCTTTAATTAGATATATCAAAAGGTATCTTTGATAATCTTTGTTAGACAATTATTACATGAAGCTAGTGTACGCAATATATGTGAAGGCTGTCTATCATACATGTAAATGTCACAGATAAACAAATCTTGATCATTATAATGATCTATAAGACATTTGTAAACGAGGAGATTATATAGAAGACTGTTACTGTTAGTGATGTTCATTTTGGGCGTGTTTGAAGGTGCCTATATATTTGGTTGTGTACATGCGTTTGCTTGCGTATTTTTGTGTTTGTGGACGTGTATGTGTATGTTGAGTGTATGCATATATAATAATAATAATTATAAAAATAATAATAATAACACTGGCCGAAATGGCAGTTTTTACGTGGCTAGCAACCTCAAATGAGGGAGACGCAAATGTTCTGTAATTTACAGCTTCCACACAGAGACTAATTATAAATACATTTATTTTTGATCACATATATATATATATATATATATATATATATATATATACGTAGAGGTATACATGTTTCTGCATTCGGAGCCTGTAACATATAAACAGTCGACGTTGTTGTAATATAGAATATATATATATATATATATATATATATATATATATATATATATATATATATATATATATATATATATATATGTGTGTGTGTGTGTGTGTGTGTGTGTGTAGTGTGTGTGTGTGTTTTAGCTGTGTATAATAAGGCACAGGCACAGAGAATCTCGTACCGTGAATTCAATTCGTACCGTGGCGACTTTTCTTGCTGAGACATGTGTAATGTCTCATCAGTCCCTAAGCCGCCAAGCAAAAACAAAAAGCGAATCACCTACAGCCGTGGAGTTTGGGAGTAGAACACCCAAGTCAGATCACGGCAGTAGTGAGAATGTTTAGATTAATTATCTAAGCAGCCCTATTTATAGCTATTTTTCAATTGCTGTATCTTTCTTCAAAGCAATACTATATAAACCATATCACCCAATTGTCACTGTCTTCAAAGATCAGTTTTTACAACGGGCAGGCGTCACGAAGCGACTACTATTAAAACTGTTTATCTTACTTGCTATTAAAAGACTGACATCTGCGCTGAAGGAGACCGTAATAGCGCGTAATAGCTTCCGTACTGTTTGAACTATGTTATCATTTTCAAACCTGACCTAACGTCTGCTATTCTAACTATTGTAGTTCTTAAATGTTAGTTATGACAAGCAGATTAGAGCTAATCTTGAATGTCATAGTACAAACTGGACATAACTGGACCTAAGAAAGATAATTCTGTTCCCACATACAACCAAGGTGAATTTTATATCCAACTAAAGTTGTTATATAAAACACACCAACCCCCCATGAAAACCCCCGCTCGAGATGCGATGCAGTGTTTCTATTCCTGAGTCAGGAGTACTTATAATGCTTTAAGAGCGTACTCTGCCTGCTACAGTCATTAAAATAATATACCAGGCCAAATATATAAACGGCGTCCCTCCAACGTTTTAGCTGTCTATAATAAGGCAAGAGAATATCGAACCCTGAATTCAAACTCTGGACGTTTCTTCAGGTGACCGAACCAAGAGTAACTTTTCTTGCTGAGACATGTGTAATGTCTCACCACTCCCTTAAGCCGCCAAGCAAAATAAAAATGCGAATCACCTACAGCCGTGGAATTTGGGTGTAAAACACCCAAATCAGATCACAGCAGTAGTGAGAATGTTTAACTTAATTATCCGAGCAGCTCTATTTATAGCTATTTTTCAGTTGCTGTATCTTTGTTCAAATAAATACTAGATAGACTATATAACCCAATTTTCGCTGTCTTTAAAGGTCAGTTTGAACAATGGGCAGGGGTGACCAAGCGACTAATATTAAAACTGTTAGCTTGATTGATATTAAAGGCTAAAGCAGACTGTAATAGCCCGTCATAGCTTCGGTACTGTAAAAACTATGTTAAAAAGCGGGTTTGAATATATATATATATATATATATATATATTTTATATATATATATATAATATATAAAAACTGATTCTAAAACTTCCTTTATGGAAAGTCAGCTTCACTGTGGCCTTGAATCAATAATGACAAAATACAATGATTCATACTCGAAAACACGCTTGAAACATTTTAATTGAGAGTCGACTCACTTTATCAAATATAATATAATTAGAACAAAGATCAAGATGTTATCCCCTAAAATCTGATATCGTGTAATTGTGGTTTGTTCTAGTAAAGTGAAGTAGTGGTTTGCCTTTTATCAAAAGGTTTTAGGTATGGATTAAAGAAGACGACATCGCCAACCAATTCTTTCTATATGATGGTTCTGTTAGTATTTACTGATGTTCGATCTAGGAGGAGTTACACTAATTACCTTATTCTTTAGCACTCTCTCTCTCTCTCTCTCTCTCTCTCTCTCTCTCTCTCTCTCCCCCTCTCTCTCTCTCTCTCTCTCTCTCTCTCTCTCTCTCTTTTTTATATATATATATATATATATATATATATATATATATATATATATCAGTTAATAAATGAATACTATGGTTTGTTATTATAGTATATTTGTCATTAAAATAAATCCACAAAAACCCTACACAAAATTGGTACTCCTTAATTTATTCGCGCTAATTCGAACTGGTTCTCTGTCATGATATATTGCGTCACGATATCTTTCGACAAGAATTTGTGCGTCACGATAATTTATATGAGAGAAACAAGAAAAGTCAATCACACTACAGCAAGATTTTGCCGTTTTCAGATTGTAAAAAAACTGGGAATTTCTCCTCTATAAATAAAGCCATCAAATAAACGACAAATACAAGTCCAATCTAGGGTCTTTCTACTTGAGCACTCTATTACCGGAATAGTTCGACCGTTCCCTTGTTTCCACCATAATTAAAAAAATAATAACGCTAATCCTTAGTGTTTAGTTTAGTTAGACAGCGGCCAGAAAGGTCGTTTAGTGTGGTCCAGCCTTAGGTGCCTCCTACGACATACTAGAGGATTCATCAGGCCATTAGAGCACCTTAACACTAATCGATCGAATGGCGCTGCCATGTAACTACGTTATTCACATATCATTCGTTCACGTTGATATTCTGATAATTATTTCGCGATGTAGAAAGAATTAGTCAAGAAGTAACTAGTTGAAAACAGTCCTAGGCAGGAAATCCTTTCTGGAAAGGCTTTATCGAAGAACTACTGTAAGCGTCTTAATCTTCCGGAAATGTGAACTTCAGGGATTTCGCGAGATTAAAAACCCACACAAAAACTTAACAATCCTGCTCTTAGATAATGATACCCTATATAACTAAGAAATAGATGATACCTCATTTCCCCAAACTATCTGTAAATATGATAAATCAAGATATTTAATAACTGACCGTAACCCAAAATATATATCTTGATCGAGTTCGAGTCAAGTTTTGGCAGTGAACTTTTCCATCCTGTTTCTTTTTCCATTTGTATATCTTTTACTTGATTCATTCTATTGGTGTTGGACTGCATAGCGAAATTTCAAATTATATACAAACCTCGCCAAACCCCCATTTAGAGATTACTTCGCAGTGGCATAGCTGTGACATCTGTCGAACCTTTTTGCAAACATTATACATGTCTCAGCAAGAAAAGTCGCCCCTCTGGATCCAGTCCCCTGAAGAAACGTCTAGAGTTTGAATTCACGGTTCGAGATTCTCTGTGCCTGTGCCTTATTATAGACAGCTAAAACACACACACACACGCACACGCACACACGCACACACACACACACACACACACACACACACACACACACACATACACACACACACACACACACACATACACACACACACCCTCTCTTCTCTCTCTCTCTCTCTCTCCCCTCTCTCTCTCTCTTATATATATATATATATATATATATATATATATATATATATATATATACAAACAACACACACACACACACATACAGAAAATATATATATATATATATATATATATATATATATATATATATATATATATATATATATACCTTTGTTTGTGAATTGTTTTTGTTAATTTATTTATTCTCCTTTAAAATGTGTGTTTTGCGATACAGATATAGTGGCACTGACGCAGGTCATCAACATCTCTAAATATCCTTTGAGACCAATACCTCCGTAATTCTATGCATAAATAAAACTATGTATATACATCAATCTAAATATAAAATGTTCTACAACACCACATATCTATATAGACGTAGAGCTATACATGTGTCAGGGCTACTCATCAGCCCCTGGGACCCAGCTAATACGCTTTAGAATAACTAACTAAATCCTACCTATATGAACCTATCAATGTGTGTGTGTGTGGGAGGGATCGGTATATGTGTGTGTGCGTGTGAGTTTTAGCCATGAATAATAAGGCCGGGGACCCAGAATCTAGAAGCATGAATTCAAACTCTGGACGTACATAGAGTGGCGACTTTTCATGCTGAAACATGTGTATATATTATATATATAGGTGTTTCTATCAGAAAATTATTGTTTTTTATTAAAATGTATCGAGTCAAAAGTAAATCTATGTTGATTTAATCCTCGTTTGAGAGTCGCCATGATGTAGCTAATTATTGTTGATATACGGAGCCGATAGCTACCGATTAAAATACAAAGGTAATTCTAAGTCATTAAAACTTACATTAAGAATTTCACGAGCCATTGGTAGTGTGTAGTGCACTCACTAGGGGTTATTGTGTGACGTCATCTTTGCCAAACATCACATAGTGCCTCAGCTTGTTTACAAGCGTTATGACAAAATGTCAGATTTCGACGAAAGTTTTGACATTATCAAGGATATCAAGCCCTTTTTGAACCACTAACAAAAAAAAGGTCACAGACAGTATTAACTGTGAGGAATTAGCTGCAGCAAGTGCATAAGTTGACCCAGAGCAGCCACCTGTGCCGCCTATACCCGGTCCCGGTCCACAACAAGAGTTGGATAGGTGTGTATTTGTTTGTGTTGGTACAAGTTTAATTGATAGATCATCACACCGCGCCTGAATGCGAGTATTTCCATCCTCCTATCGCACAACTTCATTTAAAATAAAGTGGTATTTGTCAGTACATGGGAGGCCGATGGATGCATAGGGTTCTCACATATATGGCATATACTCGTCTATACAGAGATGTGGGGGTAATATTCTTTGGGTTGTTGTTTCAGGCCGCGTTTTGACGGCACTTACACGTCAGATATAATCATTGGTATTTGATGTATGTTTCTTTGCACAATTGTATGATACAGAATACACCAGTTTATATGTTTAATAAAGACAATATGGCACACATAACACAGGTTAAATAAGGTGACGTGGATTGTTTGGGATCTTTGTTTTCCGAAATTTTCAAAATATTCTCGATTAAAGTTTCGGCCATGCGAGATGTTAGCAAAGCAAGTTTTAAAACCAATGTAACTTTTTTCTAGGAAACAATTAAGTGTATCTCTGACACTAACATTTTGATTAATTTGGGAAACCTCTTCCTGTGACCTTTAAGAAGTTATATTGTTGAACTAGCATCGAATGACACGGGCAGAGTGTCAATTCGGTAGTTTTCTTTTCAACATAATCGCGTTTCGAGTACGTTATAAATTCAGTTACTCTATATATTTGTATTTAACTTTATATCTTTGCTCATAATTTTAATACATATTAAGCTACCAAAATCTAAACTTTACCGCCATTATGAACATACTTAAAGCTAAACAGACATCAGGCTACACCATCACAAATCTACTCATATATAACCTATATATATATATATATATATATATGAATTAAACAAACAATTATAATAAATCTAGACTACTTTTCTGCCTATACGGCCCAAGGCAGTCATATTGCCGTACGTGACAAATGCGCTACGCCGATAGGGAAGCGGAAAGTACGTACGTACCGGAAGTGGAAACACATAACAAATGCACCATTTGATGCCAAACCTCACAGTAAGTAGCAGCCGTTAATGGTTCAATGCTCAACCAATACATGCACAAGATAATTACATTGACACCACCGTTTTACAGTCAACAGCAATATTTTCTGTAGTTCAAAAGAAACTTATACACAACAATATTTGAGACCACAGCTGGTGTCCTGAGCTTCATTCTGAGTTCGGATAGCTCAACAATTCTCACGATATAAATAATACTGGCACAGGTGAGTGACATACTCATAGAGTGCATAAGCCCCTTTAAACATGGAACGTTTATTTCAGAACAAGGGAAATGTGTTTTGGCTGAAGCTATATCCGTTTATAAAAATTGGTGATTGACGTGTTGATGTCTGGTAGGAGGGCATCCCGTCATTGTCCTTATCCCGAATACTTGAGTCTTTTTCGGGATAGGGCCAATAAAATTAGTTGCCATGGATACAAAGTGAATGAGTATAACGTATTAATTATTTATAAAAGCGTGAGTCAGCGCTAAAAATAAATAAAAACTGATATTGACAACGCATGCGCAATAGACAGTGGCGCCGCGTCATTAGCTCATAACTGTAGGCGTATCTTTGGAGAAACATCCAATAATAGTAATGCGCCTAATGCTTGTTTATAATCCATGTGATTGTATTGTATTGCGGCCAGTTGTCAATGTAATCTAAGCGAGGTCAATAAAAATGGATATTGGTTTGTTTTTAAATCATACCAATATTGTTCCTTTTGTTTGCCAAATTATTAATTGATATAGAATATAAATCGAAAATCAAGTAAATAAATTAACGGAATAAGTTAAACAGAATCAGTAATAATGGGAATGATATAATTGTGCTAGTGTAGAAACACACTCACACGCACGCACACACGCACATACGTATGTATGAACGCATGCACGCACATACGCACGCATGCACACACACACGCACACTCACTCATTCACTCACTCACGCACACACACACACACGCACAAAAACACACACAAACTCACACACATACATACACAACACGTATATATATATATATATATATATATATATATATATACTGTATCATTAACAACATTTGTGATGTCGTCATAGGCGTGAATATATTTTGCAGACAGATAAGAGCCATGTTATTAGTAAAATGACAACCAAAAAGTAGACCATCACAAACAGATCCTTTGGCCTAATACGGATAATATACTCGGAATGATATCATTGTTGCTCTGAGGTAATTTAATTAGTCTGATGAATATACAATATTTGCTATATTAAGAAAAAAGCTAACTTTAATATAACACCCAGATTACGAGTCATTTAAAGGTGCACTTTGGTTGTCAGAAAACAAATGGGTGTAAAGTGGTAAACACTATATGAAAACACTATATATAAAAAACGGTTTTATGAGTGTTCCCCAAGGCTCTGTTCTTGGACCGCTACCGTTTTGTATGTATACCACACCATTAATGTCCGTTATTTACAGCCACAAATCACACCATCATTGATATGCAGATGTCATCCATGTATTCATATCTTCATCTGCAGTAGACACATATCTTTCTCTTACACAGCTGGGTGACTATCTCAGTGATATCTCTGGATGGGTGGCAAACGATAGACTTAGGTTGAATGCAAACTCCGCTGATCCTTAATCATAGCATCACACACTGTGCGTAACCTTGGTGTTACATTTAATAGCGACTTTATTTTCAGAAAACGTGGCGCTCCTGCTTTTAACACATTCTTGACCTTCGCCGTATTCGTCGCTATGTTTCTCTTTCGTTCGTAGAAACCATTGCTACAACACCCATTACTAGTAGGCTTGATTACTGCGACTCACTTCTTTATAAAATAATATATCAGGATAATGCAAAACGTCAGTGTGTTCAGAACTGGTTAGCTAGGGTGTCACACGGTCTCCTCGGTTTTCCCATTCTGTCCCACTTCTGAAATCTCTTCACTGGCTCCCTGTTCAATCTCGAATCATTTAAAAACTCTGTACTATTGCCTATCGAACTCTTTCTTCTGGAGAAACATCACATCTATACTCCATGGTTTCTTTAACACCCAAACCCAGAGAGCTCCGTTCATTTGGTTTTCAGTTGTTGTCTGTTCTCAGGGTTAAAATGTTGCTGGCACTCGTGCTTTGTTTCAGTTGCTGTCCCCACTCTTTTGAATTAATTCTCTGAACATGTTAAGTGATCAAATATCATAGTTTCTTTCCGTCACCATATGAAAACTCACCTTTTCAGACTTGCTGGCCCCTCCTAAGTTTTCAATGAATCCGATAATTTGTTCGTGAATTTTGTACTCTGAGTTTCAGATTGCGTATCCCCTGTACTAGGTACGCCACTGAGGTCTATTATTTTCAGGGATATCGGGGCTGTAGAAGTGTTTTGCTATTATTATTATATATATTGAGCAAATCCATAATCTGGATTCCAGATCATGCCATTTTAATATTGTGCGTGTGGTTGTTCATCAATTATTCGTTATGAATATGGAAGGAGGCATCACCAGGTAAAGATTTGTTGATATGACAGCGGATAGGTTTAGTTCAAAGTAGAAGAGGAATTTACAAGAGAAATGCTTTATCCTTGTGTAGTAGAGGGTTTACCTGATTGTTGCTTTATATCACTCAATGTATTCCCGTCGGCATACATCACTACGTAAGTATGCTCATTGCTCATAATAAAATACTATTCATATTTGTCATTTAGTATTTCCCGTTATATTTATATTCTTTCATTTAAGACGCCATGGTGATTAGTTAATCAGATGTTAAATAACGATACAATAGGATATTGTTTTACCTATATGTTAATCTAATAACGGACAAGGACATAATTCGGTGGTTTAATTTCACTTGTTTATATATATATATATATATATATATATATATATATATATATATATATATATATATATATATATATATAACTGTGTATATATAAAAGGGGCACTAAATTCTATTCCTACATTATACCAATGAAATGGAAATCTTAAAGATTATTCAAATGGTCGAAGTGAAAACGGGCAGATGAACTGATAGCGTCAGTTATTTCCTATTCATAAGAAGTTACTTTGAGTGTATTATGTCTTTCAAATTTCGTAAATAAATCATTTATAATATTAGCTTTATGTCTTCATTTTATGAATGGGTATTTCTGCCTCAAAACTTACTTCACATATATCATGTTTCTGTTGTTTATGTTGAGATTGCAGACTTACTCTTTTCTGATGTCTAACACACACACACACACACACACACACACACACACACACACACACACACACACACACACACACACACACACACACACACACACAGAGAGAGAGAGAGAGAGAGAGAGAGAGAGAGAGACACACACACACACACACACACACACACACACACACACACATGTATCCGTGCACCATTGAATAGTATTGTGAATGTGTTGTACTTCTAAAAATCTATATGTCTACCTGCCCCGTTTCAATGGCACAGTGGTTAGGATACTGCACTGCAATTATAGACTTCGCGGTTTTTAATCTGGATCACTAAGTCGATTATGAGATTTGTTTCCCTTTGCAGACGCCCCTCTGTCACATGTCTCAGGTATGACCAGTGATCAGGGTAAATCACTTAATTCAAAACAATCTTTCATTCTGTAGGTGCCAAATAGATGAGTTCATAACACCTTCACAATATCGTCAATGACATGTGCCATATTGTGACTTACATTCGAAAACCAAATTAATGCTCAGCCTCTAGGGAACTGTTTTTTTTAAATCCATATTGATTATGGACGACGATATATCCCTCAAAGATATTCAACTCACTTCCAGATTGTTTGACCTTGGGTTCGCGTAGCTATGTTGGTGACAAATAGGTTCAGGATTAAGTGATTATTTAGCAATTTCATAATAATTCAGCCATAGGATTGGCCTAGGAAACACACAGTATCACGTGTCTCGATAAACAAGTGAATGCCCAGTCAAATGCCTCTCTCCATTTGGTTAACTATAGGTACGCAATTACATCAATTACCGTAGCCAATAATAATAATAATAATAATAATAATAATAATAATAGTGATTATTATCCTATTAATGCTGGCGATCATACCAATACTTATAATAATGGACATTTTTTCCTACCTTGACCAAAAACAAATTACACTAAGTGCTGTTATTTTACGTGATCACTCAACCCGTTCCGCAATCAAGAAATAGCTATGCCGACATACTTACCTATGACCTTGACAGTGTACGTACCTTGTAAGGTGGAGTCCCTTTCGGCGTATATCTTCTGACGACCTTGGATTCCGATCAAAATGGCTTAGACGTATCTCACTGTAGGGTGGATATAGGGTCACAACCCATATTTAGACCAACCGGGACATACCGTATTATTGCGATACGAAAAGGCGTCGTAGCCCAACATTTCGTATCAACGACACTAATCCTCATGCCGTACCTGTCACTCACCTCGGGCACCATCAATTACCGTTATTTTACCTAATGTGATCCTTACTATGATTATTTAATATGTGTATTTAATAATAGTCCATTGTTTTTTTCTAAATGACAACAGCCATAATAATTGTTGTACTGTTCTCAACAAGTCTTAATTTCCCGTTTTAACATTCTGATAACAAAACAAATTATAATTCTCCGATAATCTATTGTTTAGTGTTGGTTACGAATAATTCAGTACACGTTGTTTACTTTCGAATTAAACTTCTGTAATAAAATTCTTGAGTTTGTTGATCTAAAATATTAATAAAAGTATCACAGCGAGTACATCGCGAACAAAAGGATTTGTCTATAATTTTGATGACATGCTGCCTTTTACTTGTGGTTGCCTTAATATTTCACGTAATAACTATAAATGATACAAATAAACAGAATGCATATAGCTCTATCTCCTAATCTAATTTGTTTTGAAATCGGGGATATTATTGTTAAATGACGTTACGTCAAAAACGGGCCAGAAACGAAGCGCAAACGATTTTTTGGACAAAATGGTCCGCTATAGGAGGCCTGTTTACCTCTTTGTGCACGGCCTTGGCTGTATCTATTAACAAACGAAGCTAGCAATGTTGTTGCCAATGTGCCACTCTTTCTAAATATGTTGGTTTCCCTATGAAAATACAAAACTAACCTAGTCTGCAATCACTTTTAAATTTAAACCATAATAATACATCTATTAATAATTGAGCTAGAAAAGGGAAAGCACCACTGCGATAAAGCTGAGAATGTTTTCTAATTTAATGGCATAATTTTTGTTTTTGATGCAAAACTATCCGTGCTGCCCAATGGGAAAAACCCAGAGGTCCTCCAGCGCCAAAACTCGTAAATTCCCGCAGCGTCAGTTCAACATATTTAGGTTGTTATACAATCCGATCAAATCTATGACTAATTTAGTCCATCCATCCAATTTTATGTATCATATATGCATAATAATATACATAAATATTATATTTGACTATATTTCGTGCACATTGTGAATATTTAAGATGCAATGGAGAATTAAACATCTGTTTAAAAAAAGTTGTTTGGTTCAAGTTTGCCGGCCTAAGATAGACACCGAAAGGCAATTTCTTGGGGGATAAAGTTGCATTGTGTTCGTGATTATTTGCATTTCAATTTGTTAGATGTACATGTCTTTTCCAATGGATTTGTCTGTCTCACTTGAAAAATAGTTCATCACATTTGTCACCGTAATATGATTTACGTGCATATAATATGTATATATAACTACATTCTAATCATAAAACATATTGTATTGTGGTTAATTTCTTTATAAAATATATAACAACACAACACCTGAACTTCGTTTTCACTGTATGTCGATTTTAATTGTTTTTTTTATGTCTGTGGATTAAAAATATATGCATTGGACCTAACAGTGGTCATTTTCTAACCTATCGACGTATATATTTCCAAAATTATGTAAGGAAACCATGTCAAGTTATATATGGATGTTCTACGACTAATTTGAAAATTTCACCATTTCTCACTTTGGACCGCCCTGAAATAAGTCTAAATTTGCTGATTGGTGTTTGGGCCAATTTTGCAGCCTTATTTCTGAAACATATGATAACTTGATACATATTTATTTATTTTAATGCGTTATACATAAATATTACATTACACAAATGATGAAAAACAGGTCAGTGATACAATTATTTGGTGAGTTATGACGTTCATAAACCTTCACCTCTGGCAATGGTACATTTCTGGAATTAGACTTTTGTGACCTGTGAAATAAGTGGCGATATTTGGGGCATATTTTAGCCGATTACTCAATAATGATAAAAGATAGCCCAGTTAAACTATATATTTTCTTCTTAGTTATGACAAGACCTACACAATGAAGCTCTATGACCATTCTGAAAAAATTACCCCCTTCCCTACATATGGCTTATATAAACGATAGAAAGAACTGTTGTAAATACTACTGCAGATGTATATATTTGTGGTTTAAAAAATAAATAGGGATTGATTAGCTGAATGTATAATAATAATGGTTCATTAATTAATTTATTTTTTATTCATTTATTCATTGGTTTGTTTATATAGTCAATAATTCAGTCCGCATGCTATGTGTTACCCGCTATTAAAATATTAATAATATGTTTTAATTATTTTTTGTATATGTTTTATATAGGAAACATATTACACAACTGTGTGAACAGATAACAGATTAGCAATTATCGGATACGTCTGTCTATATTTCTTTCTTGTCTGATACATTGTTCTGTAACCATCACGTCCGGATAATATCAGTTGGCTGAACCAGTAATAACGCTAATGTCTGATATTACGACTAGAGGGTTAATGCTTATCAGGAGATCAAAAGAGATCACAGTTGCAACTATATCCTTATTGTTTATAAAAGTAGGAAATGTGATCTGAGAAGTAACTGATGGTAAAAGTAAACTTGTATAATTGGAACAGAATGAACATTTTTTAATATTTATTACCCAATATGTTACACAATACTAGGCATAAATGTTTTATCGTATGTTAATCATTGATACACGTTTTAGAATAGTGTTTGCTATGAGTTGGAATATACTGATTTAGAGGTTTACTTTATGTAAGAATAACTTATGTGTGATTATAACAATAACAACAATAATTCATTTTTATCCACTCACCTTTATTAGCCGGAGCCATTAAAAATCCCCTACACAGTGATAGCTCAAATAAGATGTCTGTCAAAATCCCACCAAAAATATTTAAGCGATAAAATATTTATCGGTAAAAATAAAAGGTGAGTTTTCAGAACAGATCAAAACATTTCAAGAGACGTCGCATTTCTAATATCCACTGATAAACCCTTCCATAGTGTGGGTACAGTTATACTAAATATACGCTTGCCATACGAAATGAGCCAAGACACGGATAGTTGTAATACTATCTAACTGGATGACTTGAGTTTTGGGGATAACTTCCTAATAGACACCAGTTTACACATGTAACCAGGTGCCATGTCATTAATAGACTTATAAGTTGTTAGTCAAATCCTGAAAAATTGACACGTTGTCTAACAAATAGCCAATGTAGGTTTTGAAGAATTGGACTGATATGATAAAATATTCGATTATAGGTAACTATGCGAACTGCACAATTATACATTCACTGAAAGCGAATAATGTTATAATCAGGTATGCCATATAACATTGAAATATAATAGTCTATATTAGATGTAACAAAGACATGACCCACGGTAACAAGTGCTTCTTGTGTAAAGAATGCTTTTAGAAAGTGGATGTTCTTAACATAGTAATAGACAGCTCGGCATCCTGATATGACATATTCCTATATATGTATACATTTGTCCTAATAAAACGTCTTGATTCCCCAATCTGTGTTGCTTTTGGTTTTAGGAATTTAGCATAAAATGGTGAAGATTTTAAGCCACACATAGATACATATCAGCAATACCATGTCCTACATTCTTCAATAAGTGAAGAAATTAAACTGATTCTCGTGATCCATTGATATACACAAGTGTTTGTCATCAGCACACAAGTGATAGCTAACGCCATAACCGTGCTCATTGATCAGAAAAGGACGCATTTACATTGTGAACACCAAACTAAACTTGATCAGTTAACATCATAATATAACCTTTGACCCGAAGTAAGGTCGTTTCGGTGTTCTGATACATTTCATAACGAAGAAAGTCGTGATACTGAATAAATATTTCTTTCTATAATTGTAAGCAGAACTATTAGATTTAAAACAGGTATGTAGTTGTTTAGTATATTACCGTACAAATATCTTTTAGAAGGTCAGGTTTCGTGGATCTTGGGAAAATACCCACGATTACTGATTTTATTATCTGTCTTTATAATGAAAACTTATCAGAAAATCCTGACGCTGTTTTAGAAGTCATTTAGGCAGAGTGTAAACTGCGTAGAAAACGTTAGATTACACCATAATTAAGTGCATCATATCATTCTTTGTAAGTAGTTCGAATGTATACATCAGGGACATACAGGACTCTTCTACCAATGGTGTGTCATGTGATAAGGTATTGGAAGAGAAGCCATTAGTAATATTTAAAATCGTTTGACAGATGAGGTTATTAAATTAATGGCCCATAGCTTTGTTAGAGTTGATACCATTTGGGAAGACAGTCTGATTTATATATCACTCTATTCACAACAATAAGAACGATTATTTGGTTCATCTTGCATGTTTTGATGTTTTATTATAATACTATAATTTGGCAACGTATCTTTTCAAATATTTATGGAGTTTAAATAGTGAAATAATTATGAAAATAAATTATCTAATGAATTTCTATCATTTGAAATAACATATATCTAATATATTAATGTTCTAACTAAAATGGCTTCCTGTTGTACATTTCAGTTCACAAACATGCCAAATTGTGTTCTGGATCATTAATATATGCGACCAATACTCTGTACCTTATTTATATCTAGAAGTTTTCTTGACTCACGCATCAGACCCAACATTAAAAGAGTACAGAATGATAATTAACCTTGGAATCTACCCATCCTTTGAGTTTTCGTACAACTATTCCTTTCATATCCCCAATATAATAACTATAAAATATCTATAAATATTTCCTTTTTACTTCTTTTTGGTTCTACACTTCACTGATGTTGAAAGAATATCCATTTGCTGCTTAATGGGTAATCCTTTATTAGTTCTGTGTCCGAATAAATATGTCATGTTCCAGTGGGATTACAGCGTATGCCTAGACTTATAAATGGCCTCTTCGAACGCAGATGGAAGTCGATTAAGGGATAAGAAGTACATTGTTTATGTTTGAAACCCTCGATGTTAAAAGAAGATCTATTTCACTGACAAAGAAATCCCTCTTTCCATCATGTCGCATTCATATCTGTCGAAATATTCGGAATATTCTATACAAACAATATTTATACGTTTAACGAACAGATCTTAACACCTGCATGAACGGTGTTAATGCGAAATACACAATGAGTATTCCATCGAAATGTGAAGTCGTCATGTTTCTGATCCAAACGTATTTACCATTGAGCTAGAATGCTGCGATCTGAGACCTATTCACTTATGACGGCACCAAAAAGCCATACAGTAATGTAAAGAGAACAATCTTTCCGAACATTAGCTCCCAGGATGTGAAATAAGATGCCAAGCCGCATTAGCATATTAAACTTGCAGAGAGTAAAGAAATATTTTGTAAAGTTCTTAAAACCACCTATTTAAATTAGCATATTTATAATATATAAACCAGTTTATTATGTAGAAAATGTGTTTGTGCAGTATGAACTCAGAATATGTTTTAATTATATTTTAAATGTAAGGCGCCTTACAGCAATTCCAGTTGAATACGGCCCTATATAAATTATTATTATTATTCTCATTATTATTATTCAGAATAATGTTCACACTAGTGTATTCCACCTACCTGTTGGCAGATATTTAGGTTGTCAGTTCTCGCATCACCTCCGTTTGTTCAAGGCAGATGTTTCGGAGAGCGGTCAGTTCTTGTTCACTTCAGAGGCACTCGGTGCCTTTAATCTATCTAAATCAATCCTAATTCGGATGGTGTACCGAAGGATGATGGCCTTCAAAGGGCGTCCTATTATACAACAGTGTGATGTTACCGAGAAGACAAAAGGTCGTCCTCTCACAACTGCTCCCATTATCTTCTAGTGCGCCAACAATATCCAGTCAGTCGAAACTAATCAATCCCATGATTCACGAAACTGCGTGGCACATTACCAGCAGATAAAGGTTAGCTGACACATCACGTGAACAATCAATGACTGTACATCTTTCCGAATTGACTTTAATGATAAACCTCATTATTGTTTGTCAGCACCCTAAACGGACTAAATAACATTATTTGAAAATTAATTCACTTGGCATTAGCTTCTATTAAAGAATGTTATTGTGAACGTCGCTAACGTTTGAATTACTTGTGAGTTATGTTTGTTATTTTAGAGAAAGTCACGTGATCTAAAATTTATCTATAGCGGATACCTTTTCCCATAAGTTTGTGCTAATGCAATTACATTTATTGAAATACAGCTCCTTTGTCCAATGTTTCAAACAACTTGTATCGTGCAGGATGAATTATGAATAATGACAACAGTTTACTGTCATCATCATTTCGCAATTGACGAATACTTCAAAGGAAATCATTTAGGAACCCGAAAAAGATCAAAGAAGATTACATAAAACCAATCAGTTATTAATAACTGTTTAAAGTGCAATAACCTTCATTGTGCCAGGTTTGTCCATATTTTGAGATTCTTCAATACTTCTTCATGGAATCAAGGGCTTTTCAGATAACAGGATTTTTCACTTTAGAGTTCCGACAAATGTCACGTGACGTGTGTCAATAATTGGCTTGCGCTAGATGTTTTTTTTAAAATAACAGATTTTCCCGATATTTCTACGCGTTTCTATCTAATTGTCTTTCTACCTGCCTGTCAATATATATATATATATATATATATATATATATATATATATATATATATATATATATATATATATATATATATATATATATATATATATATATATATATATATATATATATATATATATATATATATATATATTATTGCCTAACTACCTTTATGTACGTAAGTATGTGTAAATATGTATGTATGTATCTATATATGTATGTATGTGTTTATGAATGTATGAATGTATGTATGTAAGTATGTATGTATGTATGTGTGTATGTGTGTATGTATGTATGTATGTATGTATGTATGTATGTATGTATGTATGTATGCATGCATGTATGTATGTATTTTTCGCAGACATTAGTAGCGGACAAAACTCATAACTTTATAAATTGTCTCTGCCTTTGTTTGTCTATTCTTGATGCATCAATGAAAATTATGGAATATCCATATATAAAATATTGACGCGTATGTGTGTGCCCGCGTGTGCGTGCGTACGTGCGGGCCTGCGTGCGCGCGTCTCTTATCAGTACATTCTATCCATATTTATGAATGTGCCTTTTATTAACCGGATTAAATTCACCTTCAATTAAGCCCTTTGCCTCTCCATCGTGCTAGATGATGGTGAAGACCAACTGGTTGTGTTATAATCAAAACGAACGCCAATTTTTTTGTGGATAGTCGCATCAATTATATTTCCTGTTCCTGCACTATATCATAGCTAGATAACTATCGGAAATGAATATTTCTTTTGTTGAATACAAAATGCGGATTATTAAGGAATTTTATGTTTGGACTGTCAGGAGATGAAGACGATCCAGACCGAAATTTATAATTGTGGTAGGGCCACGTATCGTTTTCGTTTTGAAAGGATAGTTTATTTCAGGATTTGGTTGTTTGCTTTATAATTGAACAAATTCAGATAAAAACCTCATAGCCAAATTATAAATTAACAACTGGCATGTTGGACTAACGGTCCAAATATGCAGTTGCCAGTCACTAAATTAATTATATTCGCATATATATATATATATATATATATATATATATATATATATATATATATATATATATATATATATAATCATATATGTGATGTGCGTGTGTGCATGCGGGCGTGTGTGTGTGTGTGTGTGTGTGTGTGTGTGTATAAGTGTTTTTTTTGCGTGTCACTTAGTGTATTTTTACTCATTCGCACAAACGTAAATACCTAGTAATTACCACCTGTGATTCTTTTATTTATTTTGAGATAAATAAATTCTATTTGATATTATTCTTTGCATTTCTTGTGATAAACACGATATCGTTTTTGGCTGCTGAAGTCAGGGACAGCGAGACCTTAGCATAACCATATGATGAACACTGTTGGATACAGATAAAGATTGTATAATAATGACACAGAGCTAACTAAACATTGAAATTATATAACGGAAATAATATATTATATGAACACGTTATATAATCATACTACGATATTATCACATTAAATAAGAAATGAAAATAATATCATATATAAACAGAATGAGAGAGACGAATAATAGCATCGGATTCCACAATTTAATTCACCAAATTCGAAATGCTATTCGACGCTAGAATTGCATAACTGCGTCTCCTCGACATTGGTTTCCTTGTTGCAGAACAACATCTTCATCGTCTTCTGAAACTGTTCATATTTGGCGATGTATATGAACGGGTTAATGCAGCAGTTCAAGAACACCATGACGACGGTAAAATTATAGAAGACACTGGTGAAGTCGCCCGTCATCAGTCCAAGGTTGAACATTAAGTAATATATCTGATTCCACGTCCAACAGAACACGAAGCTAAAGGCGACCATGGCCAGAGTCTTCAGGATGTTCTTCCTCGCTCGTGCCATCGAGTCGGATTTCCTCACCTGGACCGTGCCACCTCCCGACTCTCTGTTGCTGTTGCTGCTGCCCTCTGGCGCGACTCGCCGCCGCAACACGATGATCATTCTCGTGTAGAAGAACACGAGCATAAAGAGTGGGCCAAAGAATTGGATAAAGATTGTCAGTACACCGACGGCATGTTGGGACAGCGAGTTCGGCCATATCGAGTAGACTGTACAGTATCCGGTCTCCGTGATGCCAGCCGTAGGTATCATGTAGGCCAGGTTATAGACCGGTCCGAAAAACCAAACGAAAACGATGGAAACGGCGACTTTGTTCTTGGTCATCTTCAGCTTGTGCCATATCGGATGGACAACGGCCAGGTAGCGTTCCAGCGTCAGCGCGAGCAGGTTGTAGCTGGACGTGACGAAAAAGCCCCACAGCCAGATCTTGGTGAGCCAAAGTTTGCAGAAGATCTCGTCGCCCAGCGTGTGGTACTTGCGGCCATCGTCTTCGAAGATCGTCGTCAGTATAAGGAATAGCGATATGGTGCCATCGATGACGCTCTGGTTGATGATGTAGGCGTTCGTCAGTTGTTTGCGCATCTTCGAGGCGCTCATGATGACGACGACAACGAACGTGTTTCCCGTCAGTCCTACGGCCCCGATTAAGAACGAAATGTATCGCATGACGTAGGTGGTTAGGATGTGTACGTCGTCCGAGTTGGTTATATTCTCAGTGGGAGGTAATGCCGATGTTACGTTCATGATTGATTGCCGTCGTGAGCTTGCCAGGTAATGAGTTCCAGATGCAATATCGCTTCTTCTTGTTGTAGTACCTTACCTGTGAATAAATATAAATTTCTAGACTGGATTCCGAATATAACCTTTATGGTAGTATTAATGAGTATTGCCATTAGGCAATTATTTATATATTTATGTATCTCTGTTTGCATGTGTGCGTGTGCCCATATTGACTTGAACAGTGATTGTTTTGTTGTTTGTGTGTTCATGTGTTCGTCTGCATACAGGCCTCTCTCTCTCTCTCTAAATAACTACACGTATAAGGATAGATGTATCCTAGTTTGAGACTTTGTTGTATCGAGTCTCCTCACGAACTGTAACTTACCTGTAGAGTTGGCCACTCGCTGATACAGACACACGTCCTGCTGGTGTCGGTCATCGCTACTGGGTCCCGGTTTATATAGTTGTCACGCTGTAATTAGACAATCTCGCCCTCTCACTTAAAGACATTGGCCGTCTAAGGTAGGGACGGCCAACGTTGAGTCTCACCGTCGAGGATCAACACGGAGAGAACCGCCCAATAACCGAGCTACTTGCCAATAGAGTCAGCGTGTCAGCCAGTCAGCCACCTGATGGAAATCGATCCAATACGATGGCGCTGGATACAATTTCGATGTTCTACGACGGCATTCCTCTTCCCAGATGTATACGATTAGTTTGACTAGAAATGTTGTTGAGAACTGTCGAATTAGTAAGGTTATAGATCCAAACGATTACTTTATGACACTAGAATTTGATGACAAAAGATGTAACAAGGTGTAACAAGGATACACTGTAGATATGAACAGTTATAAACGAGCATGATGACTTTTGACTTGCCAGGTAGAGCACTATTATAGAAATGTCCAGGTTAGGGTTCGATTTTCAGTTATAGCTGTGTTTGTTGAATGTTTCCATAGTTTAAACACTCACTCACTCACTCACTCACTCACTCACTCACTCACTCACTCACTCACTCACTCACTCACTCACTCACTCACTCACTCACTCACTCACTCACTCACTCACTCACTCACTCACTCACTCACTCACTCACTCACTCACTCACTCACTCACTCACTCACTCACTCACTCACTCACTCACTCACTCACCATCACTCACTCACTCACTCACTCACTCACTCACTCACTCACTCACTCACTCACTCACTCACTCACTCACTCACTCACTCACTCACTCACTCACTCACTCACTCACCCCACTCACTCACTCACTCACTCACTCACTCACTCACTCACTCACTCACTCACTACCTCACTCACTCACTCACTCACTCACTCACTCACTCACTCACTCACTCACTCACTCACTCACTCACTCACTCATATATATATCACCTATCTATCAGTTAATGTGTACTCTTGTCCATATTGTGTGTTTGTCTTAATGCACCGTGTCACATTAAACAAACTATCGATTCACTAATATCTAATGTAAATCGATCACTGACTGTCATACATAGAAAAACAACAGAGACAAATATATTCACCACATCATATATCTGTCTCAATCTAACATGACCAACAAACCACCACCACATCACACACATAACACCAAAACCTTCTTTCATTACATCATATCCTTTACATACAATACCAACAACCAACCACACCAAACACTACACCACTCACTCACTCACTCACTCACTCACTCACTCATATATATATCACCTATCTATCAGTTAATGTGTACTCTTGTCCATATTGTGTGTTTGTCTTAATGCACCGTGTCACATTAAACAAACTATCGATTCACTAATATCTAATGTAAATCGATCACTGACTGTCATACATAGAAAAACAACAGAGACAAATATATTCACCACATCATATATCTGTCTCATTCTAACATGAGCCGAAGGAAACTGACTCATAATTGATGCTTTTAAGATTGAGACGAAGTGAAGCTGGAATTGGTTGGGCGTCAGTGAAATGTCCAATTGACTGCAGCAATATTCTACCAATAGGACACAGTAATGTTATCAAGTATCATTAACGTTAATGTTTCTTGGTTCGATACCTCGTTTGAGTTGCTACAGTTTAACAATTCTGATAATCAATATGCTAATTATTTACCTGGTACACGAGGCACTGGTCCCTTGTTGATATTTGTATAACAGATCATGTTTCAATGTGTTGTTGATTCTGACTGCCGCTCAACTGAACTCCGCCAATCGAACTGGCTAAAATCACGATGACACTATGTTCCGGGGAACATTATCAAAAATGGCCGTGTACCTAAACAGTACTTCGAAAATCGACAGATATTGAGAATTATTGACAGACAGGTTTGTTTAAGTCGTCATAAACAAAGTAGTGATCGATTAATGCAAATGATTGATGCCTGACTGCAAAGTCCACTGTGGACTGAGGACGTAAATGTGACAGAGGACTGATCTGCTATCTTCGTAGTAATATCTTCTGATGGCGTACGCTGTATTTACAAAACAAAGAATACATATGATGTCCAAATAGCAGGTTAAATTATTGATAGAATAGCTGAATGTCTGACGGAGGAGTTGAACTAGGTTTTAACTGAGTAACTAGATAACTGATTGGCTGATTGAACAACTGATGAAATCGTCTTAAAATTAAATTAACTAATGGTAGAATAAATTTATTGATGAATGAATGAATTTGTGAATTATTTAATTAATTAACCAATAAAAGAACTAACAGATTAATAAATAAAATAAGGAAAGATTGAATGACTGAATTAATTAATTAGTTAATTAACATATGAATGAATAATCAATTACTCACTCAGTTAAACCAACTCAGCCACTCTTTAACTCGCGTGTAAATGCGTAGTCCTCATTATGCATTGCGGAAGTTGATTGAGGATCCAGTCCCTGTGATCTCGGGCCGAATTATACTTGTAGCATCTTTGACTCAGGTTCTATCGATAACATCGCTCCTCATAATCGCTAAACACAACACGAGCTTTAGCTGGATCGGTAATTTTCTTTAATCTCGATTGCGACATGCTAATTGAGGTCAATTGGAGTCTTGGCAGCGTTCGTTCTTTGGGCATTAATAGTCAATCATGCTAACCTTGTTAGAGGAGAAAGAGCTCGGCGCCTGGGGGCTCCGGGTTCTCAACCGGTGACGAGACACGTCGGGCATAAGGCCGGCCTCGAGGTCATCTGGTTGCGTATAATCATCGCCACTCACATCCCCTAACAGCCACACTACAGGTTGGCACCAAGCCCTATGAGCGGAAGGGCTGAGGGCGCTAGCGACCAAATTATCGGGAAAACTAGTGTGCACGTGACTTTGTTCTCGACGAGTCGGTTAGCGCTGATTGCCATACACTGCCACGTCACAATTGTCATCAAATGGAGTTCAATATGTTAAATGTAAATATCTGGTTTAAGATAACTGCTGAGCTAATAATATATTGAAAAATTCATAAAACGCCGAATTATTTATATTTCGATTATTCTATGTCACCTTTTTCATCGCCTAATTATTGGCGTTTGGAATTAATTGGCGAAATTATTCTTATTTATTTTTACTGTCAGTAGGTAGCAAAGGTTATGTTTGCATAAATGCAAAGGTAAGACAATCGATTGGTAGATTTTGTTTATATTTAACCCAAGCTACCGACCTTCAGCTACACCTTCTATTAGCAAAATTGGCAACTAAAAACTTTCCCCTTTAAAAAAAAACCTGATATTTTAAATCTCCATGAAATTAAGGAGAAGTTTAATATTTAGTGTGACGTTATCCGTGTCAAAATATATTCTTCTTCTTTAATCGTCACACTCTAAAACGTTTGTTGATATCTAACGGACATATTTGTCATTTACTTTATGAAGCTTGATGGAAGTCGAAGCTGTCAGTGTTATTCTATCAATAAATATCACTTGTATGCTGAAGACACACAGCTGTATATATCCTGACAAAGAGTTTAATTTCTCCTCTTCCCTGAAGAATTTAGAACATTGTATTGCTGATATTCGGCTATGGATGACTCAAAATCTTCTAAACTAAATGATAATAAAACAATCGTCTTCAGCGAATTCAGAATAGTGCAGCTCAATTCTTAAAAAGATACATTGGCTACCTGTTAGACAGCGTATCCATTTCAAGATTTTATTAATAACTTATCAATCTATTAATGCTATGGTGTCAGAATACCTGTATGAACTGGTGTCCATTAGAAAGTTATCCCGAAAACTCAGGTTACCAGTCAGATACTATTGCAGATGCTAGTGTCTCGGCTCAAGTCATATGGCGATTGTGCGTTTAGTGTTACAGCCTCCCACTTTGTGGAATAGGTTGCCGGCAGCATTAGAAAAGCGTCGTCTCTTCTAAAAACACGCCCATTTTAGGTCGCTTTCACAGATAAATAATTAATATCTTTTAAATCATTATAGGTTTGTTTACAGACATATTATTTGTCGTATTATTATATTACATATTATTTGTACAGCGCCTTTGAATGGCTCCTGCTAGTAAGGGCGCTTTATTAAATATAAATTATTGTTATTATTATTAATTAGCCAATGATGCCGACTTACAATGGTAGGACAAAATACGTTGTTCGCCCAGTTAAACAGCAGTCTGATCCCCGACAAATAACCAACCTGACATACAACCGGTCAATGTATTGGAACTAAGAGTTCATATGTAACATATCGAGAAATATTAAAAAGCTCGAATTATTTTCTCTAAAAACCAACAAATGTGAGATGACATCATGCAGAAAAATCCATCACTTCAGCTCTAAGTTCGGAAGTGTTCGAAACAAACTCAGACATGTAGTTTTAACTCGCTCTTATATTTTCTGATTAGTGCACACCTACTCTATTCTGATACTAAATTGTACCCTTGAAGTTCTCCTTCATGATTACTCATGCTAATTCAAACCTATATTTTGTTCCAATTAAAACCATTTTATTATTGTGTCTAATTCAGAATTGTAATACAGTTTATGCAAATGGCTGCATCTTAACCAATGAAATAAGCTAAAATTAGGGGAATAACACATCAGTAATTGCACAAGAAGATGACTGCATCATTATCTGGAAGAGCAAAACTGATAAGAGGAAACTAGGGGGATATTATAAAAGGAAATATAATATAATATGGTGGTTATTTTACGAAAGGAGGAGGGGTGCAATGCTATGATCATCTGCCAAAATTCAAACGTGGTAGAATCTCATTGTTTGTTAGAAACACAGTTGAGATTCTGCGGTCGGCTACTTGATGGTATGAAATATAGCTATGAAAGAAAGGAATAATACGACTGTACCAAAGGACCATGTACTTCCTTCTGATGACCCCTTAATCAATGTGGGCTGGTCTATATCGCTATACATTGAAAACATAATTAAATAAGTTTCTGGCTCACGTAGCACAGCAATTTGTTTTACTTAAGTACACAGATACTATAATTTATAATTATTATGAATATGTTAATTTAAATAAGTGTGTTTTAATAACCTTACTAAACATTTTCTGGTTTGCTGCAAATATAATATAGTATAATTTGGTACTATATTCGACAGATAAAGAGATGGTGATATGTGAAATTTCTCTCCTTACATCCCTGCCTGTTTTGTTGGTACCCTAATCGCGCACTAGATTCAGATGGCAGCAGCGTTACTGATATATTTGTTCCCTTTCACATTGCCCCATAAAACGTGTTATTCCTTGACTTAGTACATTAACTGTGTAAAAGAGAGTGTTGTACGCTAGTACGAAAGAACAGGAAGTGAACGCAGCTGGAACAAATGATGTTCGCTTTGGCGAGTGCTAGTTACGAATAGTACAGCATAGTTCTGCAATCACCATAGGTAATATATTACGGATTGACAGAGGGGAGGAGTCTTTATGATAATGAGTTGTCATAGTCCAGTCGATAAATTATAAGGAATTTCACTAAATTGTTGTATGTGTCCGAACATTGCATTAAGGAACACTGACATATAATGAGCTAAAAGAGTGTTGACGATTTGTAATTTTTCTCAAATCCAGATCTAACTTTCGCATTTTAACGAACGTTGTCATTGCTAAAGTTTAATAATTAGTTTCTTTCTCATTAGTATAAGAAATGAAAGATTATTTTGTCTTCTAAACGCTATATCTAAGTCATATTTTTCTATCTAACTCTTGTAATCTAAGACAGACATTTGTAAACTTATTTAGCATATAAATCACATAAAATGATTACCTTGGACGTATATTAAGCAAAATTGAAAATGATAATTTATTGAAATTAAATAACTAAAATAAACTCATGTCTGAAACTGAAGGCAAACTGAAGGCAAATATTATTTTTCGCTGAGGTTTATGTATGTATGTAATGTGTATGTATGTATGTATGTATGTGTATGTATGTATGTATGTATGTATGTATGTATGTATATGTATGTATGTATGTTGCTAGTATGTATGTATATTGAGTATGTATGTATGTGATGTATGTATGTATGTATGTATAGTATATGTGTATGTATATATGTATGTATGTATGTATGTATGTATGTATATGTATGTATGTATGTATGTATGTATGTATGTATGTATGTGAGTGTTGCTTCGATTCTTCTCAGCAATGTTCAAGCATAGAATATATATAGCCAAGGGTTGATATAAGTTATAAAGTGCATGCAGATATGCATATATCGTCAATTCTTCCTTTATTTTGGTTACAGAAATAGATATTTAAACCAACCTCTTATCTAGAGATGTTTTGCTCTCTAGCTTTAATATGGACACTGATATTTGATACGTAGTTGTGGACTCTGAGGAATCGGAAGAAATAATCATTGTGCTCATAAATTACCTTTTTTAAAACTCATGGTAGCATAATCCAAATTATAATCATTAAAACCAGATGGAGTACAATATAGCCAAGAAGTCTTTCTGGTCGGATGTAAACATTGATTAGGTAGAGGATCTTCCAATATGAAATACCGGAAACGACCATGACTATAGTCTTATTAAAGTTGTATTTTAAGGAAGGGAGACACTACTTCATTTTAGGAGAATTAGAGCAATAAGAGAAAGATTATTGCAAGTTACAAATAATTGAAATAAAAGGAATGAATAGAATAAAAATCGATTATAAATAACTATGATATAACGAAATAGTAGCTTAACTTGACCTGGTTAGCTTGTCCGGCCACTCGTCCATTCACTTCCATAGTAAATAAATTGGGATATAACGAAATTGGTTCAGCGAAAACTTGCTTAATACGAAGTGATTTGTCTGTCCCAGCAGCACTAAGTCAATATAAATCACGCTGGTTATAACGAAATACGATATTTGAAATTTCAACAGTAACAAATCGTAGCAGGTTTTTCATGTAGTATCATTAAGAAGAATGTGCAAAGGGAGGATGAAATTAATTGCTGTTTTTCATCATCCAATCAGAGGCTAGGAAAACATTTGCTCCGTGTCTTCTATTCACGGCACACTATACACCATACATGTTATCTGATACATATATGGCACCTAGATTTGAAAACTGGGATAAATAATCAAGACGAAATGAATTCCCATTCTACTTAAATTTTGTTATAACAAACTTTTACTGTACATCATTCGTCATCTTCATAGCAGAATAGATACGTTTTTCTTCTGATTGAATATGGTGCAACAAAGACGTTCTGGATCAGTCTACATATCTAGAAATCCGCGTTTTAACAGAAATAATTCGATCAAAAGGAAGGCACAATCTAACACCAAATAAGACTGAATAAAATGTTGGCGTACTTATACAGAACACTGTTGAATATTGTTGATGCTCAACTAATCTTCCGTACCTCTTTTCTATCAAAGATCATCACTAAAATATCGCTTGAAAAATAGTGAAACCATCAACTATGACTTTTAAACGAACAGGATCTAGGAAACATAAATGTAGATGAGATGGGAAATTCCGCACAGTTGGATTATAATAATATAAGTAATATAATTTATTAATATAATAAACGCGCCATCTAGTAGTGTAGGTGCTAGAGAAGATTATTGCAAGTTACAAATAATTGAAATAAAAGGAATGAATAGAATAAAAATCGGTTATAAATAACTACGATATAACGAAATAGTAGCTTAACTTGATCTGGTTAGCTTGTCCGGCCACTCGTCCATTCACTTCCATAGTAAATAAATTGGGATATAACGAAATTTGTTCAGCGAAAACTTGCTTAATACGAAGTGATTTGTCTGTCCCAGCAGCACTAAGTCAATATAAATCGCGCTGGTTATAACGAAATACGATATTTGAAATTTCAACAGTAACAAATCGTAGCAGGTTTTTCATGTAGTATCATTAAGAAGAATGTGCAAAGGGAGGATGAAATTAATTGCTGTTTTTCATCATCCAATCAGAGGCTAGGAAAACATTTGCTCCGTGTTTTCTATTCATGGCACAATATACACCATACATGTTATCTGATACATATATGGCACCTAGATTTGAAAACTGGGATAAATCATCAAGACGAAATGAATTCCCATTCTACTTAAATTTTGTTATAACAAACTTTTACTGTACATCATTCGTCATCTTCAGAGCAGAATAGATACGTTTTTCTTCTGATTGAATATGGTGCAACAAAGACGTTCTGGATCAGTCTACATATCCAGAAATCCGCGTTTTAACATAAATAATTCGATTAAAAGGAAGGCACAATCTAACACCAAATAAGACTGAATAAAATGTTGGCGTACTTATACAGAACACTGTTGAATATTGTTGATGCTCAACTAATCTTCCGTACCCCTTTTCTAACAAAGATCATCACTAAAATATCGCTTGAAAAATAGTGAAACCATCAACTATGACTTTTAAACGAACAGGATCTAGGAAACATAATGTAGATGAGATGGGAAATTCCGCACAGTTGGATTATAATAATATAAGTAATATAATTTATTAATATAATAAACGAGTGTTCTAAGTTAACTTCATCTCATCATAACATTTGACTTTCATCCTACAAGCCGTTAGTAGGAGGTAATCATATAATGAATTAATAACAATCTTCACATTCCCATTAATACAAAGTCATGCAATTTTATTTCGATTAAATAAATCCGTGGCTTAAATAAAGTTATTCAAGCATGACGACCACCATTCGATGGACTAAATGTTCTACTGTAGCGTTTCGATAGGTACTCATAAAGGGTTTGATTAATAGACTAATTCAATCAAATCTTATTAGGATACGTTTTGTCATATTCTCCTGCAAAATATCTGTTTCACGATGGTGCAGTGGAAATAAACTGATTCGGACAACATCTATGTTTGTTGGATTTGTTATCGAAGGCTGAAGTTCATCAACCATATGTCCATTGTGCGACCAATGACGAGGCAAAGCAACGCAATTAAACTCAGTTCAACTCAAGTTATCTGCAAAATGTAGACGATATACAAACAGCATAAAATGGATTTGTATTTTCAGAACTAATGTGCATAGACAATTAAACACTTGACTCAATATGTGGGGGATTAGAAGCACAAATATGGTATCAAAATTATCCAGCTCTTCAGATAGATTATTGACAGGAATTAATTGATACATCACGCGAACTACCCAATCTTGAGTCATTGTCTGTAAAGTTGTATCTATTATTAACAACAGCTGCCGAAATTAAATACTAATTTGTCTTAACAAAGTCTTTCTGGCAAATGCTTGTTGACATGTATATGTTCAAAATAACTTTTTATGTACATTTTATTGGTGTATTTCTCAATCAAACGTGCATGTCAATTTATTTGACAGTTATTTAATATGGACGTGCTCAAGTTAATTGACCATGTTTAACACTAGATGGAATCACCATCGACAATATAACAAAACAGAGCCTAAGCAAATGGGATACGTTTCTCATCTCAACTAATATATCTCTGTCTTGGTCATCAACATGTAAAATGTCTCCAAGAATGTATACAAATGGCCTTATCCTGTAGAAAAACAATAGCACATCGGACATTATTATTAATACTAGTAAAAGTTATTCTAAATATATTACACTGACTACACGTAAGAAGAAATAGCCCCAAAAGACCTTGGATTAATTAACAAAAAGACTATCAATGAACATATGTTATACCATAGCATATTCGGTGGCAAATACATACAACGGCTATGAGACAGAGGTACTGTATCTTCGTGAAATAATAACCCATAACAGGATGAAATCTGAAGGAATTTATTGTTGTCCGGGCCATACTCAACTTGGTAGTATATGTGATGAGTCTGTGTTGTGGTGGACAAGGATTGTGCGTGAAATATTGCAGCGATTCAAAATATTGTTCGTAGTTCAGACTTAATAATACATAATATGGATCATTATTTTCCTAAATATATATCAAGGGTCAGAAAATGGATACTTCATAATTGGGCAACTTTGGGAATATGTTGAAATATGTGATATTTGGTAATATATGTCAAAGTATCAACTATATCCAATCCTAAACAAAACCAAAGTTTCAAAATCCAATCCCGATGACAGTGATGTATTCAACAATGTACGCACTGTTTTCTGTCTTTATGTAATCTTGATTTAATGGGTCTATACTTTATTCCTTGAACATGTGTAAAGGGTCACGTAGATAGCCTTAGAATCCCTGAGGCTCAATTTATCGGATATTGGTATTGATGTTTTCTCTGTTCTATGAAAGGTCACTTTATTATAATCTGTACGACTATGTAACCTGATGATCAATGTAATAATTTATTGCCTAATATGCTGTGATGTGTGTCTATAGAAATACTGAAATAATATGATTTAGTCTGTTCGATCAATGCACTAAGAATCTATAATGGAATATCGACTAGAAACTCGACGGCACAATATTATTGATAAACATGATCAAAGTTGACTAAACAGTTACAGATTGTAGATATTATTATTAACTGGTATAATTGTTATATATATATCTAACGATACGCTATTGGCTATATTGATCATTTATAAGCTGACTATTTTAAGATTGATGTGCCACTGGCGTACTGCATTCATCAACAAAGAGCTCTTATATTCGACATACCTTGGTGTCAATAACTTTGCTCATGATCTTGCTCAACCCCCAAAGAAAATAGGAATATATTTTGCCAAACTGTGTATGTGTGTGTGTATGTATGTCTGTGCGAGCGTGTATACGAGTGTGTATGTGTATGTATGTGTATGTGTATTATATATATATATATATATATATATATATATATATATATATATATATATATATATACTATGTATGTATATGTGTGTGCTTGTATATTTGTGTGCGTGTATGCACGTTTGTGTGCGTGTATGTATGTGTATGCACGCGTGCGTAAGCTTGTGTGCACATGAGTGTATGCGCGCCTATATATGCCTGTGAGACCACATAAGAGGACAACAATATACATTCTACATTATACATAGCAAAGCTAATAGACTTAAACATGCTGTAATAAAGAAATAATTTTCTTACATTGGTGTAATAAGGAATCTGGATGAAATAGATATGATGTTTGGCACGAGCAAGGTGAGATTTAGGATATATATAGAGAGTCAACAGGCACAGAGCATCAACATATCAAAACATCCTTTTAGACCTATCTCCATAAATATAAATATAAATACAACTATGCATTCTTTAATCTAAATATAAAATGTTCCATGCCACATATCGATACATATATGCGTATACCCATGCATATGTCTGGGCCACTCATCAGCCTATGGAGTCTAGCGTGTTCACTTTTCGTACGCAACAAATATGTCACACGCACAGGAAAGCGCCTACATGCAGGCTACGTACAAAAGCGTGCAAAAGCGGAAACACGTAAAGCATATCATACATATCTCATGGCAGGAAGTATGATCGGCTCTCGATGTAATGGCACCGGAATATGTCTCGGATAGTTCAGCTATCAGATAGGTTACACCAGTGAAACTGGTGTATTTTGCATATTATGTAATACAGATTAATTTTTTATTAATATAAATGATTATATTTAGTTAGTTTGTATTCTTTTATTTTATTTTATTTTAACTCCTCATTTGACGCCCTATATTATCGCCCACTCCAGTGTTAACTATAGGAACTCGATTTTTACTTGAGTATGTTTTATCATTTGATTTTCACTTATTTTATTTCTATAATTATAATGAATTATACTAGAGATCGGTTGCTTTCCTTTACCATCCTATGGTGGTAATACCATTTGCTTAGCGATGTGCCCACGTAGTGGAAAGCATCTAAAGCAGATTGGGTCTGATGCAAATAATTTGATCAATGTGCCAATCTGCAGTAAACAACACGCGCATGTACATTGTGTACGCCGTAACACAGTCAAGCTACAATCTAAGCTCATCAATTTATGCCCAGCCCGCCGAGATGGTGTTAAGTGAATGGAGGATACCTGAAAGGCATCGGCCACTACATCAGATGGAAGTAGATCTAAACGTGATCTAATGAATAGTGACCTATGCAAGTTTATGAAATTTAACGCAATTAAATTATATCGCATACAAGCATAAATAAATTCCAATACTTTATATCTTTGGTGTCAATTATTTGAATATTTTCTTATTATTTCTTATAAAATAAGTTACAAAAACTCGGGCTTATTTTCCAAAAGAGGGTTTTGACCGGAGGGGATTTAGACTGAAAGGGGTTTCGACGGGGAGGGGGGGGGGTAGCTTGACTGAGGTGGTTTTGACTGGAAGGGGTATTCACCGGTTACCTGAACACATACAGTCTCCACGCACAGAAAACAGAACATTTCAATAACAGCATATTATGCCCTGTGATATTTACTGGACGGTCAAATACTTCATAAAAATACAAATCCAATACATACTATGACCTACTCGTCACTATTAGCAGACCGTTATGGCGGAATTGCCGTTCTATATATTAACATTTTCAAATCAGACCTAATGTCTGCTATACAAACTATAATAATACTATAGGGTTTTATTAATAACAAGGAGACTAAAGTTAGCCTTGAATGTCATTGTGCAAACTGGACAATAACTGGACCTTGGAAAGATAATTATATTCCCACATACAACTAAGGTGAATTTTATATGCAATTAAAGTTGTTACCTAAAACACACCAACCACACGAGCTGTAACCAAAGCCACTGCTTGAGATGCGATGCAGTGTTTCTATTCCTGAGTCATAAGTACTTATAATGCTTTAAGAGCGTACTGTGGTGTGACTATTCCCATAATATATATATATATATATATATATATATATATATATATATATATATATATATATATATATATATATATATATATATATATATAAAGTAGATCTAATGACAAAAAATATATAAATCTTCAAAATTAAAAACTTTGCATGATGATTATATATATATAACAGTAGATCTAATGACAAAAAATATATAAATCTTCAAAATTAAAAACGTTTGCATGATGATTATGTTAAGAAATAAATCATCATGTAAACATGCATAATTAGAACTCCCTTTTTTAATAATTAGCCTCCATTTTATTGGTTACCAGATAGATAATCTATTAGCTTCATTTTTATGGCAATTAAAAGATAAACAATATTAAATTAATTTTTCAGAAACGACTACACAAATTATTTTGATTTATTATTGGCTGAATCTTGGGACGCGAGTGAACCTGAAAAAAGACAACAATAACGCATTTATATTTATTAATTGCACATCACAAGACAGGCATCGTGTTATTTTCTTCAACCAAAAACAATGCATCGTAGAAATACACAGTTTTGACTTGAGAAGTACGAACAGACGGATAAGCTTATATTTCTATTGTAGACGTAGATTACTAAAATATGGTACAATAGTGAATAATAGTTACAAATTTTTCTTAACAGACTAACGTAAAAATTGGATTTGATTAAATGTATCATATATCCATAACAAGGATTTTATGAATAAGATATCAATTATTTGTAAGCTGATATTTCAATATCACAATATAAGCGATTCCTTATTATCCAGGGAGCACTTATAATGCTAATTCAATTCCTGTGTTTACTACATAGGTCACTCAAGCTGTCAGCCAACTGGGACACCTAAATCGACTGTTTCCCAATTTCTATAATATTTTAATTATGATATCAAAATAAGTCACAAACTTTTAATTTACAACTAATGTTACAAAACCATACTTATACTACCTTAAGGCAATTGTTATTTGCATAATTTACCCAAATTATATATTTTAATTACTGTATATTTGAAGAAAATAAGTACTTCATTAATGCTGTATTTTTACACCAGATATTCCCACATACATCCAAAATAGATTGACAATGTTTACTACTGCGACTTCACAATTCCTCTATTCCTAACTAGTAACAGCTGATAATGTAATACAATTAATGTATCGCGTGTTTCATTGAAGGACAGGATCCGACATGTCTCTTTATAGCATTCAAACAAATGGAATGATTCTTACACAACTACATTTCTGTTTAAACTCTAGCCATAATCTCTTCGTTGAAACTTATCAAATTATCTATTTATTTTTTATTAGATTAATGATAAAATCTTAAAAACGTAATATTATTCAGTCAAATAAATGCTAATATTAGTAATATTATTAATATTATTAGTAGTAATATTAATAGTAGTAATAATTGAAGTAGCAGTAATAGTAGTAGTAGTACTAGTTGTTGTTGTTGTACTACTATTACTACTACTACGACTACTACTTCTACTACTACTACTACTACTACTACTACTACTACTACTACTACTACTACTACTACTATTAGTAATAATAATAATAATAATAATAATAATAATAATAATAATAATAATAATAATAATAATAATAAATAATAATAATAATAATAATAATAATAATAATAATAATAATAATAAATATAATATTAATAATAATAATAAAAATAATAATAATAATAATAACTATAATAATTTTAATAATTTTAATAATAATAGTAATAGTAGTAGTAGTGGTAGTAGCAGAAGCAGCAACAGTAATAATCGTAACAGTGATAGTAACTGTAAGAAAAACAGATGTTACTCTGTTGTGTTGTTTAGAGTGGGATCATTCTTGAAAAATATACACCAACTTGGACCATCTGTCTTACTATTTACAATCCGATACACGACACATTGAGGATACGCGGTGCATTTTGAGGCGCACATTTCAAAAGACTCTTTGGTGGGAATTGACAGTAGTGTGCCATCTTCGATAGGGATAATCTCATCTCTGAAATGGATCACCTGATCCTCATCAACGCTCCGGAAGCTGGTGATGCGAACGTGTGGCGATATATAGAGTACGCTAAGTTGGTGATCCAGAGTCAGGTTATGATCAGTCCACGGCTTTTGTACCAAGTAGTACACAGCATCTGGATATATATATATTAATTTACATAAATATATACTTTAATTATTAATTATCCGATGTCAATAGGAAGGCAAAATTTACAAGTTTGATATTATACATACATACATAAAAGACCCAATGATATTATAACATAATGATTGATAGGGTGAGCTATCAATATGAATAATTAAGCTGACAAGACCTTTAGTGGTGAACATAAGAAGTATGCCAACTTAGACATAGATATATATCGCTTGTAAATGTGTAATATCTTATTGCATACGATTACGTTTGCTCTGAATAGAGAATTTCAATTATCTTTTTTAGTTAATCACAATTTGGGTTGTTTTTGTCGACTTTTTCCTTTTCAACAAATTCTAAAGAGATTCATAGCATACATCTATACATGTACATATTGACTTCAGATATGTCCACGGTGAGATTCGAACAGAGGTGGTATTGATCTGTGATCCAACGCGCTAAACGTTTTAAGAATCTTAGTGAACAAGAATGTTTTATTATAGATCTTAACTTCTCTGGGGTTGCACCATCCATCTGTATAGGAAATAATTGTTCAAACCAATGCTAAATCTTCGATAAACAAAGGGTTTTTTCCCACTATTTTCTTTACTTTATTTGTCCTTCTAGTATATTAAGCAATTTACATATGTGCAGAATATTACGAAAGTTTCCCATAATTTGAATAATAAACGTCAATTTCAGAATGTAAGTTTTGTGTAAATACTTTACGTTTAAACTTGTAAAGCTTAATAATAATAAGTGTTTTAATATTCCCATTTATAGCTGACACCAAGTATCGATATTCTACTCAAAGATGTGTTATTTTTACCAAATAATGTCCCTACTATATTGTTTCAATCTGGAACCTAGTATGGTCACATTTGTTATAATGTATCAGGTTTGCACGTTGAAATATAATTTCAATAATATTCTTAATGTATTTAATAATTAGCCAATGTTACAGTAATATATATATATATATATATATATATATATATATATATATATATATATATATATATATATATATATATATATAAACACTAAATTTGTTACTAAATAGTACATCAGCAGTAATTTGTTTAATTAGAAAACAAAATTCGCAATGAGAGACATTTTATGATTTAACAGCAGTTTCTGGTCCAGTTCGTTAGGTGGCGCTATGTGTTGCCGGGATGCCAAAGTGGTGGTGAAGAGACAGGAGTGTTATGCACTCACCGCGTAGACTGTGGTGGGGCTACTGGTGTTATACACTCACTGTGTAGACCGTAATGAGGCTGATAGTGTTATACATTTACTGTGTAAACTGTAATGAGGCTGATAGTCTAATCCATTTACGGGTAAACTGTAATGAGGCTGGTGGTGTTAAAAACTTAATGTGTAAACTTGTCTGATGCATTTGGTGCGACTTGATTAATGGAGGTGCAATACATTATTACCGGTTGTATTGTTGTTGTTGTTGTTATTATTATTATTATTATTATTATTATTATTATTATTATTATGTTTCTTATTATTATTATCGTTCTTGTTGTTGTTGTTGTTGTTATTTTGTTGTCTATACTAAAATAAAGTGAATTAAAATTAATATTCATTTGCCTATTGCTTTGTAACTCAACTACGACACCACACGTTTTACGTTAATTATTATTGTTTGAACTAATTAATGGTATTGATTTGACTTGATTTGTGTATGCGTGTGTGTGTGTCTGTTTACTATTTATTATAAATATGTTCGATGCTTATCGATAATAATCGAACATTTAAAAACATACATTTTTAACTAAATTAACATTAAAAAAAACATTTCAATTATAATTATGTCAGCAAATCACATATGTTTATATCATGTAATCCACTCAATATTCTAATTAACATTTATATAATGTGTAATGGAGAACATTTGGTGTTATTGTAACTGTATTTGTGATGTGCAATTATCTGTAATTGTCTTTAATTATTGTAGAGTTTCAGATGTGTTGTCTTTTTTTTTAATTTACATAAATATATACTTTAATTATTAATTATTAAAAAAGTGCAATTTCTACAAATATAGGTACCAAAAACAAAAACATTAAGTCCGCATTAAAGTGAAATTATAAAATAAATGACACTATATTTACAATATATCACTAAAACGATTCTTCAAGAAAAAAAGGAGACAAAGTAATAAAAAGATAACTCGTCCACAGGAAGATCACAAATGATCACATTTCAATAGACAGATGTCATTGGAATAAAGCAAGTCGTCTGATTTATTAACAAAATTTGGCAACGCATAATTAAAGTACTATATATCTAGACACCTTTTTAAACACTTCGGGAAATACTCTTTCTTTAGACTGGCTAATAATAGGTCAAGATGAGACAGTTTGTCGACCGTGTACTCATTTATATTTCAGCCGCTAGGTGTTAGCACAATAATCTGCTCGAAAAATATTGTTCTAAAGCATAGTAAGAAGTAATTATTTTTGCAAGTAAAGTAAATGCACAAAAAGATTGCGCGAAAACGTGGTAAAACATATTCTAAATAAAAAGCATAAAAATGTGAAAGCCGTATGTAAGCAGAGTGTGACCTGCCATCTGGCGGACAACTGGAGCAAACGACAAATACATCTGCTAGCATAAAGTAGTATTTACCTGATAGCCTAATTTTATGAGTGGTGTTTAGGTTTGTGGTACCAACTACCTGTCAGATTGTCGTTTATGTGCTTTAACATCAGATATCCACTTTTAGTCTGATAATACCTTAATGCTACATACGTTTTGTATAAGTATATGTTTATATAACAATTAAATACATATAAAATGAAGAATAATCTTTCCTTTCATAGTATCACATTCTGTCGTATCTGTTGTGTCGTGTTTATGTATGCGTTTCATATGTGACACCAAAGCTATAAATATTTCGATGAACAAGTGAAGATGAAAATAGTGTATGAAATAACATTTCTCGTGTATAATAAAAAATCAAAATAATTTATGATAAATAATCCAGATATCCCGGAATATTACTACAATGCAGATTTTAATTATTTTTTCGTATAGAAAATAATTGCTAACAATCCAAACCTTCAAGGAAACATTTATGTTTTTGCGTTTGAGATAGTAAAAGGAATTAACCTAATTATAAGTCCGATTTTTGAATCGTAATACGTCATAAAATATAATTATTTTGTTTGTTGTTATAATATCAGTAACTTTTATCATTGTCGTTCCTTTATTTCCCCGTGAAGATGCCCTTTTATGGTAAACCTTTTACCTGTGAACTGTAGCAGAAAATGGCAGGATGTATTCAAATATTCGTTCTACTAGATTTACAATTAATATCTGTGTACTAAATAAAACAAAGCATATACTAACCAAGAGACAATCGGCAACAAATATGTTTATCTTGAGGCTGATATTTCGTCCAAATCCAGTGGGCGTGATTAGCGATGTTTACACCTTTGTCATAGAGAGGGTCATCTCCATATTTTGATACCTTTGCTCATTAAATAGACACATTATTATCAGTACATGATTTAGACAGATAGGTTTTGGCCAACATTCGAATCACATTACTTTAAGAAGAAATATGTTTTTATTGATGTTCTAATAAATAAATAAGGACTATTACCTAGTTTGGTCTGTTGTATTATTGCATTAAAATGTTTTCAGTAATTTCATTGTTTACATTACGTGACGGTAAACCGATTTTGCCTACACTGGCCCTTCAATCTCCATCTATAATATTTGCTTTTGTATTATTGGGTTATGCCTCTCGTGTTCATTGACATGCAAATGGAAATCGAAAATAAATTTCGGTTTCATCAATTCTTTACCAGCATTTTTAAACAGTTGTTTACCTGGATGGCGCTTTGCCACAGTGAATCATCAAAACTCGTCGACGCCCAATCACTGCTGCATGAAGATGAGCATTTCCAATATTTCGAGCTCAGTATTCCACAGGTAAGGGAGACAATAATGCCCATCGTCCAGTTGGTTTGTGTACATTCGACGCCAATTGTCTAAAAACCAAAATAAAACCAAAAATATTATTATTATTATTATTATTATTTCAGGTAATGGCACGGCTGGTGCAGCTCATGTTAAAACAACAACACAAATTGCCACAACAACAGCAAGAAAAGGACAAGAATAACAACAACAACAATAACTACTATTACTACTTCAACCACCACCATCACCACCACTACTCCCATTTATTATAATATCTACCACATTTATCACGGTTACTGATCCTACCTGTGTAGTGTAAGGTAGTTGTACTTGTAACGGCGAAGTCCACGAATCTGATATCCTTTGTAGTAAACCGTCAACGTATAACTTCACCTCCCCATCACAAGTGACTACACCATATATACCTTCTGAATAGTCGGTTCAAATATCATGATATTAGTCGTCTACGACGTATTATGATAAATAATACAATAATTAAAATATCTAGTTGTCAAGGAAAGGACATTTTATCAAAAATGAAAGGAAATATATCTTTAAATGAGAACTAAGCCTTTTTTATTTAACAAACAAATTGGTATTACCGACCACGCTCATTAATCGAGCTTTTAATTCTAAGCTCGAATTTTTGTTTTGAAATATTTAATTGGATCAACTAAAGTTCACTTACCACTCAGGTGTGGCCCTAGCACTAAGAATATCATTAAATACAATAACATTTCGGAATAGTCCTTATTAAATACCACATAAACGACTGACATTGTAAATATTTCAGAGTTTAGGATATTTATAAACCCAAAACTATATCTGAGATGTGTTCTTGGCTGGCGACATCTAGGGACTATATAAGGCGTTAGAAAAACAGCGTTAGATAAAGCTAATACTGACTACGTTAAAGCAGGTGACTATCGGATGCCTTTTGAACCATCCTACGATGTCGTGTCACCTTCAAGGCTGAAGACAACGGGATGAATGAAGTATGACTATATTTCCGAGCCGGAAAATGGCATTCATCCATCGAGTAAGTAATACTGGGCTGTCTGTGGCTAATCACGCATACTTTGCACTCTAATCAGCTGAAATATTGACCCAAGTATTGACCATAAATATCGATTCATCCGCCACATTTTTACGAACAGCTTTTCTATTGACATCATAATGATTGACAGTTGAACGGCGAATGCTTTCAGAGTACAACATTGTTAACTACACCAACAAAGGAAATTTATCCTGTGCTCTATTTTAGTATTGGATGAATCCGGGTGTAGGCCAGCTATTACGCTTTATAATCAATGAGAACCCCACTTAGCATAATTGCCATCAATCACTAGCCTTGATCAAACTGAATAAAGTATTATCTGTTGATGGTTCGTCTTCCTTCCTGTGTTTGAGTCACTGTGTGTGCGCGTGTTGGTGTGACGGTGAACACGGTTAATGTGGTCGAAGTAAACTGGATGAAACTGTGGATAGTTTACTTACTCAATCTTGACATTTGTATGCAGTCTCGGATTTGATCTGATTTGTTGTAAAAACATCTTATATTTGTCTTTCAAAGATGAGCAAAGAAACCAGTCACTCACTTGTTCACGCACTAACCCGTTCACTCAATTACGCAGTCATTCACTGCCACATTTATTCACTCACCCGCTCATTCACTCACTCACACACACTGTTTTACTAATATGCTTTAGCCCGACACTATGCGCCTTTGCACTTCTCTCTACGTAACTATCATTGTGAGGTTAAAGGTTCCCTTTCTGTTCCCCCTGTCTCCCTTTGTGTGTGTTTGGGTGTGTGGTTCATTAGTGTGTGTGTGTGTGTGTGTGTGTGTGTGTGTGTGTGTGTGTGTATGTGTAAGCGTGTGGATACGGATATGGATCCTTAATATAAAATATTAGACCGTTAAATAGGGGACCCTTTCTTAGAAAATATGTCTACACTCGTCTACACTCGTCCCTAAATCCTGTTGTAACAAAACTCCATGAAGTGAATACCCAACATTCGTGGTGCTTGAGCATAAAAGTAGTTCATGAAGCTATAATGGAATTACAATTATTATCACTGATAGTTTTAATGCAATCGGAACATTTTGCCTAAATCGGCCAACTAAATATTTACAGTATCATAATGTATTCAATTTAATGTATTCTATGCACACTCTATGATCAATAATGGCTGTAACGGCCAAATATACCTAGTGGCATGATTTATTTGATTCAATATAGCTTTGTAAGTGATGACCTTATTATTGTTTTATAAATCGAAACATACAATTTAAACGTATTATGCTTAGGGTGTATTTGCTTGTTTACTTTATCGAGGCATAGAATATTGTATATAATAACCTTAGGTAACTTATCTTGTTACATTAACTGGAATGTATACATGGTATTTACTAAGTCATAATTTTATGAATGTGGATGTTATTAGTGTCATCACGTTCTATGGATTCTTCATAATTATAACTTTTTCTTTATATATGTATTTATTTAGCCATTAGACAAAACAGGTTCGTTATTGATTCTTGTTTACACTCAACCATCATGTACATGTTATTATTAAGTAATGGTATCAAGCTAATGTATTATCCTGCATGAACACAACATTCAATATAACATGTATAACCAATACACTAGAACTATCAGGGCGCACCTGTGGTCTAACTGATAGCGCGTTGGATCACAGATCGCTACCACCTGAGTTACAATCTCGGCATGGGCATATCTGACGGGCATTTCGTCTTTGATTTCGCTTAATTATCTTTGGAGGTCGCTCGGCCCATTTAGCCTACCATGTGCCTAAAAGTGGCCGTAAAACATCAGTCATCTTGAATCATCATACTCGAGCTATCAGTGAATCGTATAGTGTAGACTTGTCAAATATTATTCTATAAAATATAATACAACTGAACTAGGCAAGTTATGGAAGAAATGACAGAAACAAGTCATCGAAGAACGGAGAAAAGCACGTCATCAAGGAATGGAGAGAAGCACGTCATCAAGGAATGGAGAGAAGCACGTCATCAAGGAATGGAGAGAAGCACGTCATCAAGGAATGGAGAGCAACAAGTCATCAAGGATTGGAGAGAAGCACGTCATCAAGGAATGGAGAGAAGCACGTCATCAAGGAATGGAGAGAAGCAGTCATCAAGGAACTGATAGAAATGAGTCATTGAGAAATGAGAGAATAAAATCATCGGAGAACTGAGATAAATGTGTCATCGAGGAACTAGGAGAAATGATTGATATAGGAACTAAGAGAAGTGAGTACCCAGATCGCTATTTTTACAAAATGTTATATACTTTGATAAATCCATGTTTGTAAGAAAAATCGGCTATAATCCAATACCCGGATCGATATCTCACATAAGATGTTTAATATTCAACATATACATCCATACTGCTTTAATATTCAACGTGGATACCATTGTACATATCCAAATGTGGAGGCTGAAAATAGCTGGCAGTCATATATTACTACAGGTCGGCATACAAGTATAAATAAGAAACAATCAATCATATTATTTTACGATAATGATGATGCTTACATTAAGTATTAGCTAAAGTTTATTGATAATTCATTAGTTTTATTCGGTTCTTTTCATTTACTTAATATTTACATATATGTTATTCCTTAAAAAAAAAACAAATAAAAGCCAGGCACACATGTTTAGTTTGCTTCTTCTTAAACATTATCTAATTTAGTTGGTGGCAGTTAGAAAAATATTGTTTTAATGACACGTTTGTGCAGATGATATATTAAATAGACCGAGCGACTATCAAATGTAATGAAAGGAATTGAAAGATAAAACACCTTTCAGATATACCTAGACAGAGATATGAACCGTGATAAGTAATGGTTTATGGCGATCCGTGATCCCAGTTAGGCTATGAATGCACAGAAGAAAGTTACGGGTGTTATGTGGATTAATAGCCGTGTGGTGCATATAAACATTTCCTTTCTTCCAATTCGTCTGGGTCAAGTAATAACATCAAGTTATCTTGACATTCTGATGGTTACAATATATAATATGGCAATATTGTAGTTTTTTTTTGTTTTAACCCTAAGCATAAATAAACAGTCAAAATATAATTTAGGTACCCAAGTGTTCCTGCAGATTTACACCGAATACATTTCATCTACCTATGAATAACCAGAAGGTCATAGAAACCTATGATTGGTGAATATGTTTGAGGCATTATATAATGTAATACTGTAAAAACAAAACAGTAAATTAATATCTTAAAATTTATTTAATTTATATACCACAATTTCAATCCACATACATGCTTTAACTTTCACAAAGTAGTTAACACAAGATGAGTCATTTTTCAGCAAACCAGATGTATATCTGCATATCTTAGAGATAATATCATGCCCTCTAGTGCATTATTTCGTAACTTCTGCCGTACAATAGAACATTGTTACTTTACCAGTAACAACATTCATTGATTAACAATTATAAAATATATTGACTAATTGGGTTTTGTTTGAAGAAGGTGTGGCACATAGTACTAGATGAGAACATTACGATGGGAAATGACTATTCTATTTTAAATGTTAGACCAAGGACATAATATGATAGAAGGTGATGAAAAAATTGCATATATACAATCGTTATAATAGAGCCTTTAATAATACGAAGAAAACGGCACTAGATCAATGGTAGACGTTCTCCATCTGAAAGTTAATTAAGAATTCAATCTTAGCGCACCCACTGTATAGATGACTAACTACGGTGTGATTGGTGAATCATTTCAAGCATATTACAAAGGTATCATTCGTAAATCGTCTACGCCGCACGCGTGCCTAGAAACAGCCAACACTTGCTGATATAAACCTGGTAAGCCATGAACATTGTAATGTATCCGCTTTAAATGAGTCTTTTTAAAGATAGAGATGTACATGTACAGGTATCTAAAATTGAAATTATATTTTTAATAGGATAACATAAATATAAACAATTTCAGACATAAATTTGAAATGTTCAAAGAAATCATCCAAGAAAATATTACATTTTCACGATAGCCGGTTTACAAATACTAGGTTTATATTATACGGAGATGATTATAAATTTAATCATGGTAGCATAGTGATTATACTACCATGATTATAATACAATCATGTATATAAGAAATGATATGCTTCAGTATAGAATATTTGATTTGGAACAACTTTCAACCACGGGTGATGTACACGCATACACCCATTTTGAACACCTGGATTGTTATGTGAGTACTGGTGACAAACCATCTAGACTGTGTGTTATATATGTCATCCGCCGTCCAAGCAGAATGGCTTCACAAATACATTGTTCTTTGATGAATGAGCTTCCTATCTGGATGAACTGACTGTTGCACCACAACAGCTAATTATCACAGGTGACCTGAATCTTCACCTTGACAAACCAGATTCACCTGATGTCCATCAGTTCTCAGGATTACTAGAGTCACATGGTTTAGTTCAGCACCTAACAGCTGCCACACATATGCAAGGTCATACTTTGGATTCCGTAATCACACGAGAAGATAGTTCCATCCTTCGTGACACACCTTGGTTATGGATCCGTTCCTCGTTAACACCAGAGGAAATTCATCCGTTGATCTTATTGCTATTCACATTAGTGGCAAGCCAAAATCTACAAGGAAGGAAATTACCTTTCGGAAGCTCCGTGCTATACCTGTGCCGGATTTTATGAAGGATATTGACTGAACCTCTAGCTTGCAATGCCCATCTGGATCCATGGGTGATCTCATCTCTGCCTATAATTCTGGCATTAGGAGAATGATAGACAAACATGCCCCATTGCAGGTTAAAACAATAACTTTGAGACCAAATGCTCCTTGGTACAAAGAAGATATCCGCGAAGCCAAACACAAGCGCAGAAAAGCTGAACGACTTTGGAGAAGAACAAAACTGACTGTACATCACCAGATGTTCAAGGAAGAATGTCGTAATGTCATTGCTCTACTTATCAAAGGCAAGAAGGAACACTACTCCAACAAGATAGTAGAGTGCGGTACTGAATCTAAGCAGTTGTTCAAGTTAGCTAAGCACTTAACCTCTTAGCTTCAAGAAGGCCATCGTGCGACCACTACTCAAAAAAACAAGTTTAGACAAGGAGGGTTTAAAGAACTACTACTGACCTGTTTCTAACTTGTCGTATTTGTCACAAATCCTGGAGAAAGTTGTGGCTAAACGTCTCGAACAGCATCTCAGTGATCACCATATACATGATAACCTCCAGTCTGCTTATCTACTTAGAGTGCATCATGATATTACTATGGCTCTCGACAATAAGTGTACGGCAGTGTTAGTATTACTGGACTTATCCGCCGCATTCGACGTCATCGATCATGGAATTCTCTATGAACATCTTGAACACTCATATGGGATATATAATGATGTTTTCAACTGGACTCAGTCCTATCTGAGTAACAGAACCCAGTGTGTGGCTGTCGGATCATGTACACCTACTGACAAACATCTGAATTTGGGGTACCACAGGGTTCGGTTCTTGGACCACGCAAGTACTGTCTATACTCCAAACCGATTGGTGAAATATGTCGTCGACACAACCTACTATACCATTGTTACGCAGATGACACTCAGGTATACATGGTAATTCGGCCTTCTGACTCTTGGGATAACCTTGCTACCAAAATGGAAGCTTGCCTGGCATACATTAGGTTATAGATGAGTTCCAATATGCTGAAACTTAACCAGGATAAAACTGAACTGATGGTTTTCTCATCAAAGTACCAAGCTAAGAGAAGTCAGGATTTCTATCTAAGAGTTGGTGATAGTGATATTAATGCTGTGCGTTCTGTGAGGAATCTAGGGGTGTACCTGGATAGCTCACTTACCATGGACAAACAGGTCAATGCTGTTTCCAGGGCTTTTACGCAACATTGGCTGCATCTGCCAGTTCATAACAACAGATGCCTGCAAAATTCTAGTCAACTCCTTAGTTACATCCAGCCTTGATTATGGCAATGCCCTTCTATATTGTATCCCCAAATTGTTGACAGGTCGTCTACAAGGAGTACAAAACAGTACTGCACGTCTAATTACCCTCACTCGGAAGAGGGAACATATAATTCCAGTGTTGAAATCCCTACATTGGCTACCGGTGGTGTACATACCTCTGTACACGCTCCTCATGTATACATACAAAGCGCTCAATAACACAGCTTCTGTATATCTGGAGGAACTTGTGATACCCTAACCAAGATGTTCCCGAGGTGCTTGCTATGTGCACCAAAGACATGTACGGCAACCTATGGAAATCGCTGTGGAACAATTTACCAATGATAACTAGGCAGTCCAAGTCCCTCAACTTGTTCAATAAGAATGTTAAGACGCATTTCTTTGACATTGCATATTCATGGCCATGTTATCATTGTTTTAACGTCGAAATCGAAATTTGTTTATAAAGTCTATACTTTGTACATGTTAACTACTTTTTTTTTCTGTAAAGCGCTTTATGGTAATTTTAGTCCAATTATATAGAGCGCTATATAAAATGTTGTATAATAATAATAATAATAATAATAATAATAATAATAATAACGTAATAATTGAAATATTAACATTAGATGTTTCCTTATGATTCAGTCTTAATAATAATAATAATTACAAAACTTCTATTCCGACAATATCATCGAAATTAATCGAGCTCAGTGGCGCACCAAGTGATCAGATGCCAAGGACACTTAGGAAGGATAAGCGGGTCTGAAAATGTGAGTTTTCAAATAATGACGGAAAGAAACTATGCTATTTGATGTCTTGTACAATATCTCCGTTATTCCTTTTCATGAGGTAGATGGTCCTTATTAGGCACTGATTGAGTCTATCTTGCAAATTGTATATTAACATGCTCCTGCTAAAACGAAACCTGTCAGTGGTCATAGGGAAAACAAACGTGCAATAAATTTAATTTATTTTGAACAGTTGATTTAAATAATAAATGCCAACGAAATTGTGTTACACCACTTAATGAAAAGAGCACGAATATTAAAATAACAAATACAAATGAAAATAGTATAGGTTGCCATTGGAACGATAAAGAATATTGGAATACAGTTAAGCCTCCATCTCTTCACATGAATGTAATAACATATATGATTATGTTATTCTATTTTTCACTCGTCCACATGTTGTTCCTGCTATATTTAATGACTACTTTATTAATATTTTTGAAAACGTTTGTTCCGATTATTCAAACGCAGTTGATGACATGGTACTGCCTTGCTTGATTAGTCATTCGAATCATAACAGTATTAAAAATATAAAATAATTAAGGCAATTAGTTGATATTAACAATATTCTTCACCTTCACAATATTGAGGTTAATGTAATAAGAGCACACTTAAATACATCTAAATGTTATGAGGCCACAATTTATGAAACTTTGCAATGACATTTCGTGCCATTTTGTATCACTTAACTTATTCTCTTCGTCCCCAGTGGGACATAAGGCCACAACAATGTTTTCCCTCAAGGTACTGTCTTTAGCTGAGGCCTGAGCCTCACCCATGACAGCCCCTTCTCTTTCTGCTCGGCCATTACTGTCTGTCGCCATGTTATCTTTGGCCGTCCTCGCTACCTTTTTCCAGGTAGTGTCCATCTCAGTCCCACTTTGGGGATGCTGTCTTTGGGCATTCTCAGGACGTTTGATTTAGAGGACAGCACTGTTGCAACCCGTCTTCCTATAGAGTTCCACGTTGGAAATTTTATTTGCCCAGAATATTCGGCAGATGTTACTCAAACATCCATTGTGGAACGCATTGATCTTTGCCACGTCCCCTTTAACCACTCGCCAATACTCTGAGGCATACAGTAGGATGGACTTCACATTACTGTTATAAAGTCTTATCTTTGTTTTGGTGGTGTATTGGTTAGACTTCCAAATGTTCTGCAGTTTGGCGAAAGCACAGCCGGCTTTACCGAGTCTTGCCTTGATGTCTTTTTTGCACCCATTTTCTTTGCTGATGAGACTACCCAGGTAGGTAAAGTCCTGTACGAACTCAAGTGGTTCAACACCTACGGTAACAGGTGCGGTTGGTGTCGTGTTGATGCTCATCAGTTGTGTCTTGGATGTATTGATGGCAAACCCAGTTTGCTTTGCATATCTCTCTAATCTATCAGTTATTTTCCTGGAGATGGTCAAGCTTTTCTGATAAAAATACAAGATCATCAGCAAAGTCGAGGTCTTCTAACTGGGAAAAGAGATTATATATATATATATATATATATATATATATATTACATGGTATGTCAAAGATATTTGAAACAGAAATGGTGAATGACATGTAAGCGTATTTTAAACACATTTTCACCACATTCATCTCGCGTCATCTCATACATTTTCCTCTGTCTATCACAACGCTGACAAAAAAAAGAATATACTTACACCTCAAGAAATTGATTACTCTCAATTATTAAAAAAACTACGTTTACAAAAGAATATTTTAATATTGCCTTTTCTCTGTACCATATATAGAGATTTAATTTTAGAAGAGAGAGAAGAGAGAGAGAGAGAGAGAGAGAGAGATAGATAGATAGAGAGATGAAGAGAGAGGGGGGGAGAGAGGGAGAGAGAGAGAAATAGAGTAGGGTCATTAACATAACAATTAAAGGCAAGTAACAGAGATTGACATTATCATTGAAGACATGGGTAGATGTGTGAAGTTGAAGATAGACAATGTCGTCATCTAGTTTAACAAAACAATCGCTGTCTCAATATTGATGCGACAATAATATTTAAACGTTATGATATTATTTGTGCCTACCGTGCTTTACCTTTAATTTGTATATTTATCATATTTATCGCCGAAGGAGTGCCTTATTTTTGAATCACACTGACCAAATCCATTCTCTTTATAGAAATGTCTTTCTTGACTTTGAGTTCAAATTTAGTAACGTTCAACAAAAATTGATCACAATCGTAATTAGTTTTTTTTAACGCAAAAAATCTACTTAGTCAATTCTTCGCAAGTGATTGGAGAAGGAATGGAATATCTTCATTAAAGCTTAATTGTTCTTTATTTTTTGAAAGCGATAACGTTGTCACTGGGAAGAAACCAGATATATATTAAGATTTCGGTAATTTATCACCAGAATTTCCAAGAATTATCTAAACTATAATTTCTAGACGAATATTAGAATGTCATCATAGTACTGTTCTAATCATAACAAATGTGCTCGTCTCATACCGTTGAAATAAAACATCATTGGATCTAATATTATTTCATATGAAAGACAGTAAATACTGCAGCATCAATGGTTAAGAGGTTAGTACACGTATATCTATGTCTGCGGGTAGGTATCACTTGGAACTCTACCTCTGGTAAATTACTTGTAGATCGAAGGAAATTGATAAGATAAACAATTGTTTTTTGGGTTGTTGCAATTGCAAATGGATTAATTGATGCTACAATTAGCGAAATTATGATATATTCAAACAAAATTACTCACATAAGTAGCCCAATATGAGTAGATGCAGTTAATGTTTGGCTTTATAAACCTGTAATATCACGAAAACGTTGGTCATCGTTGCCGTCTTTTTTCGTATTCTGTTGCAGCTAGAACCAAACCTACTTCTTGATGTTGGACTTGATTTGGTAGATTTTACGTTATCCAGACAAAATATTGCAAAGCAAAATCCTACAGCATAAAATATACCCGGACATATAATCCCACAGTACAAATTACCACAGAACATTACCCAAGAAAGTGAAAAGAGGGTCATAATTCCACACAATAACATTTAAGCCCTTTTTGTTTCATTATTTATTAACATACACAATAAAATGAGATAACTATTTTTCTTGATGTATTACCGGGTAAATTAACGAAATAACATGCGTTAGCAAATGTACTGAAATAGTGCTTGGAAGTATTAATAAAGATATTGAAATGTATAATGTCACAATTCTGATTCAGTGTTCACAGAGTATCTTTCCATCGGATTTTGTAGCCAACACCACGAAGAAGCTCTATAACTGTCTTACATAGTGATTGGCGATCCTGTCACAGTGTGAGTTAGCGTGTCTGCAGATTATTCTGCATTCGTCTGACTAGCTTTATAGGTGGATTTGCAATAATCTCATTGCTGATTTGGATGCAAATGAAGCAGTCATCATTCTGAATGGCTTCAATGGGTATCCAAATGGTTGGATAGCTGTATAATGTATGTAAAACGATTGTTTCAGCCCTCACACTGGTTGTTGGTGCTTGGCTGATGGATGAAGTAGAGGAATCCTCTTGACCCGAATTCCGATCTGAACATGACCTCAGTGAGCACGTCGATAACGTCCTGTAATACAGGACCTGTCCTGTAACATATCGGGTGTTCTCACGCAGATATGCCATACTAACTGGAATATGCTCAATAGGTAGAAGTATCAGTGCATCAATCTGACCACGGAAGAGCTTGAACTCCTCATCTGTGGAATATCGTGGTGTAAGTCCGAGTTCCTGGATCTTGCGCCAGGTAGTCTGTATGGGTACCGTATTTGGTGCTATGTATTGTTCCATGCTGTGGTAATGGACAATCACCTTCTGGAACAGGTTCACGTAGTACGGCAGGAATTTATGTTGGAGAACAGCATAGATGGTGCTGAGAGCTGTATTTCAAAATGGTACACGTATCATCGACAGATCATGTATCAGCATTGGCTAACACTCTTAAGGCGGGTGCGGGGGCGAAGAAAATATTACGGGCATTAGAATCTGGACCATTGTCATAGATTAGGAATTTCTTAGGTTCATCATGTACTGTCTAAGCCCATTCGCTGTCGATAGCTAATTTTGCTTATCTTCTTCTTAAAGGTTTCTTGCTTACACAGACGTAGTTTGGCATCATAGGGAATTTCAGCGAGAGTCTGGGCAACGAGGTGACCTGGTTTATCTCTGGTCTATGCAGTTAAAGAATTTAAATTTGCCTTGTAATAATAATAATACTAATAATTTGCAAAACCTCTATTGTGCCCATATTCTCGAAAAGAATCCACCTGGGTGGTGCACCAAGTATAGGGGGAGGGCAAACTCATGGTCCATGCACAATGCCAAGTTAATCAAGAAATGGTCAGTTGGAGTGGAAACTTAAGTAGGGTAAGCAAGTCTGGAAAGGTGAGGTTTTAAACGGCGATGGAAAAAACTATGCTATTTTATGACTTAACATGTGCAGAGAGTGAACCCCAAAGAGTAGGGACAGGAGCTGAAAAAGCATGAGTCCCAGCATGAGTTTTAACCCTTGAAACAGACAACAAATCTGAGGAGACCGTTTCATAACTTGGCTTTGGTCACACAAACACTGGGTCAGGGTCATGATTGTGGGAAGTACCAGAAACGGGTGTATCCTGGGCCAGAGATCGCTTCAGACTTCCATTGCAGTGAAGCGAACGGCTTTGCACACATGCCCACCATATGCGATTCCTGCTAGCAGATGTCTGGGTACATAATCATCTAGCAAAGTGTTAATTGGTGACGTTATTTTTGTATTGTAATTAGAGCCCATTTAAATATAAATAGGAGTTGCAATTTGTATCAAAGTGCTCTACTTGAGTACACACATTATTGTGGTAAAATCAAGTTCTCTTATTACTATGTAATTTAATTTTATTGTGTGGGATTTTGTCCCTCTTTTCACTTTCTGGAATTATGTCCTGTTATATTTTATAATGTGGATTTCGTACTGAGGGATTTTGTCCTGTCCGATTTTGTCCCGGATTCGAGTCCGTTCTACAACTTTACTGTTATAATTGTCTTCTTAAGCTGTTGTAGAAATCCTTTCGTTCACATAGAAAATAAAAAGAGGTTCAGAAAACGATGAAAGCCTTGATATGCAAGAATAAGGTTGGTATTATTAGCGTTTAATTCGAAAAACAAATAATTAATAACCCAAATGGGACAGTTTGAAAGTGATGATACATTTTATATTTGAATTTATTATATTAATAAATCTGACTCTGTTTGTGGTGGATTTGCTGCGGATGTTGTGCTACAGTTTGTGCCTTGGATGTTGGATGGCTAACCCCAAATCAATATACATATGTATTATTATTGTGCCTATATGCTTGTTTGAAACGTGGCTTATTTCTCCAATGGTAAATCATATTCTTATTGAAGTGATATGAACATTTCTAAATGCTGAAGGTAATTATTAATAACGTCGATATTGACTATTATTTCTGTTCAAACAGTGTTATTGCTAAGTAATAAATACCGATAAACTCATTATGTTAGATGTGTCTCCCGTTTGTCTATCCTTAAATGGGAACTTTCATGTATGAATGTATGTATGTATGTATGTATGTATGTATATATGTATGTATGTATGTATGTATGTATGTATGAATTTATGTATATATGTATGTATGTATGTATGTATGTATGTATGTATGTATGTATGTATGTATGTATGTATGAATTTATGTATATATGTATATATGTATGTATGTATGTATGTATGTATGTATATGTGTATGTATATATGTATGTATGTATGTATGTATGTATGTGTGTATGTATGTATGTATGTATGTATGTATGTATGTATGTATGTATGTGTGTGTGTGTGTATGTATGTATGTATGTATGTATGTATGTATGTGTGTATGTATGTATGTATGTATGTATGTATGTATGTATGTATGTATGTATGTATGTATGTATGTATGTATGTATGTATGTATGTAGCTGTTTATGTATATAGTGCTGCTATTAATTAAGTAACAACTTCAATCAAGGACTGAGAGTGATATAATAATAGAGATATATCTCTTCCTCATTATGCAGTACGTCATACATTAATATGCATTAGATACAGTCAGCCGATGTATCATATAATATATGTTCCTAAATACCAATTGTTTATCAGCAGCTTACCTTATTTAGAGCAAAACTGGGACATTTTGAATTTGTTTCGCATAAATATATTTTCTAATCAATCAATTTGAGCGCCATAACTTTCTTTTATAATGAAATCAACGATTGAATGATATCATTTTAACTGAATATTGATAGTAACACCGTAATTGAAAAAGTTGATATTAAATAGCATTTGCCGATAATTAGTTCTTTGTGAAATGGAGGGATAAGAATGAAGCCGTCGAAATAATATGTATTGACAATGCAGACATTAGGTTTCGATCCAGAGACCCGAATGACTCCAACGCAGGGCTCTAATGGATCCACTTTAGAATATCCCATGTTGCTCTATTTAAATTCATCATTACTTAACCCCTACCATCTCAGTTCAAACACCAGTTGAATTATATGTGAATAATGTTAGATCTGTCACGTTGCCTCATTATATATAGGGATGTGTCGGTCTATTTAAATAACGGATGTGCAAAGTTAGCCGTAAAATGTCAACATTAAGAGTATTACATCAGTCAAAAGTCTTTGATTGTTTTATTATCTAGCAATCAACGAATTAGAAGACGACAATAGTCAAAGTTTGCAAAATAGTTGTAATGGTTCTCGTTGTCATTCTAGTGTGTTGATGCTGATGAAGGCGCCATTGTACACGACTATACTGACTACGTTATACCTTTAATTTATCACCCATGAAACTTCGGTATTCAAATCACATAGATGAATTAGAGGATATTCTACTGCGGGTCCATACCTTACTTTTCTATTTTTGAACATATCGCTATAATATATCATAAACAGGGATCGTATTTTAAACTTTCCCATTGTTTCTGTAAAAATAAATATGACGTGACAAAGTTAACAGAGATAAGCTAAATGAAACTCCCAACAATTAAATTGAAATCGAAATGTTTAATTGTACCACTGATGTTCTTAATATATTTAATTATCATTATGACCACACTGTTGATGATTAAAATTATTCGTAGAGAAGATATAACAATTTGAAGATTTTGAAAGTCAATATTAAGATTAGGTTATTCACAGCGAATGTTTAAAGCGAAATTTTTATATACGGCTGTAGACATGATTAACCGATCACTGTCCGACTGGAAACATTTGGCTAGCCTCTTCATGTTGTTTTGGGTAAGAAAGACCCCCAACTACTTATATATCAAGTAAGATTGCATTCATGTGCAAGCATAAAACACACTACATTAAAATGATAGTTTACGTTAACCAGCAAATGATTGCCACTCAAATAGCCTGACAGCTATTTTCAGGAACTTTAATAACACAAATTGATAATATCCAGATTAGTGTAGCTTTATTTAGTAATAAGACGTTATAACAGTAATCTGTATATATTATTGATCACAGTACATAATCCTGACTGCATTTTAGTAGCAACAGACAAAACATCCAATAATCCTAATTGATGTGAATTCAAACATTATCCAGCTTACCAGAAATCAATTTCAGGGAGCTGACATTAAACTCAAGTTCTATAACAATTCACGTATAACAAGCATGAGCACGTTGAGATAGGAAATTTGGTAGTTTGATTAGGTTAGATGTGCTAACATAATTCAGAGGAAAAAGGTAGGAAGAGCCTGGCTCCCAATTTCCTTAACGGCGCAATTTGAATTATAGAGGGATCTTTGTAAACAAACAACAACATTAGGACACTACTTTTAGAGGAGAAAAAGGTATTTCTATTCCATTAAGATACGCTAATGTGGAAAAGATTTATTCTTTTATGAGGAAAATAACAATCATCAGGAACAAGATCCTTTCTGATTCGCCAAATATTACATACAATATCACCCTTGCTTCGAATATTAAGCTTAATGGGAAATTCCTCGAAATCATTTGGCGGCTCTCATAAAAGTGCATAGACCTTATGATGGAGGATTCATGGATGCATTGATTATGTTTCTTCTGCTGTCTTTGATGTAAATGATCACCCGTTAATACTGAATTGTTTAGAATTATTCTCCATTCGCATCAATGATGTACTTTAACTAGGTAAAGTCGAACATCACCGACAAAACGGACCAAACATCAGCTATCAGACTGTGGAATCAGCTGCTAAATCATATCAAACTTGCAGCAATAAGGAAATATTTTGCAAGGCTCTTAAAACCCGCTTATTTAAATTACCTTTATTTATTATATATAAAACCAGTGTATTTGTGGTTACAATGTGTTTGTGTCATATGAGCCTAAAACATGTTTTAATTAAGTTGTTAATGTAAAACGGCAACTAAAGTTGAATAAGAGGCTATGTAGAATATTATTATTATTATTATTATTATTATTATTATTATTATTATAAAAGGTTACTTCTATTTGGTAGATGTTTGACTTATTATGTTGTGTGAAGCCAACTGTAACGGAAAATGCTTACTCAGTTCTTCATACCTGGGACATAGAGTCATGGGGTATTTCCTTAAGGAAACATCTCACAAATGCAGTTACGAGCTGGATTCAAACCCCAACCTGGAATTTTGATTCGCACTGCGACATAAGAATGTCCTGTAATGGGTACATATGTACCCATGTGCCAGTTGTCTACAATAGTTCTACCTGCGATGATATCATTGTTATCAAGAGACAGACACAAGACAGTTAGCTATGATAAATCATCATCACCGACAGCCCAACATAGAAGCAGCAATGGTTAAGGTAGTAGTAACAACAACATCGACATAAAACATAATTATAATTATATCATATGTGCATGTGTTACCAAAAGCTATTGGCTTGCGATAGAAGTATATTGGTCTTTTATTAATGCTCTGATAGAGTTAGAGATAGGTTGAAAGGAGACGAGGGGAGATTTAGAGAGAGAGAGAGAGAGAGAGAGAGAGAGTGGGGGAGGGTTTCGCTAATATGACAACGAGATTCATCTAACAAGGATAAATCACATCAGTTCAGTCAGGCAACATATGGACAATGCAATCGAAGGTAATATAACAAAACTAATTACTCTCTCATAGTTGATGCAGCAATAGTACTTTAAGGTGAATGTTATCATTTGTCTCTACCATGCTTGGCCTTGCTATTTAATCGTAATATGCTTCGGGGCAGATTATTATTTCCCATATCGTATTGACAAAACCATATCTCCCTTTGGAATCGCCCTTCCGCCCTTTCAGTGGTGATTTGCAAAAACCAAACAGACAAAGGTAATGATGCTAAGAAAAGCTGATAAAATATTAACAAATGGTGATCAAAGAGAAGTTGAAATATTTGTTCTTTATTCCCTGAAGGGATAATCCTGCCACAATAATGAAACAAATATATATATATATATATATATATATATATATATATATATATATATATATATATATATACTGCATATCACTTATTTTCACACGGACATCTAGACATAGCTACAAGTGACATTCAGGAGATAGATGATATTTTAGGAAGAATATTGATGTGTCATCATAACACTGTTCTGAGCGTAATATACTTGCTCTTTGTATTCTGTTATATTGGTTACTTCTGTCCACAAAGAGAACAATAACGTTCACTTCTTCTGAAAGACATATTTGAATCCGATATCATTTCTTACAAAAGGAAGACAATACGGATGCTACAGTATCGTTACCAATAAGGTAAATATACATTTATTTATTGGGACAACTATTAGCTAAGATTAATGTTTGTATAAGTTGTCTTGTTACTTTATATAAAGTTCACTTACCGTGGATGATCTTTTTATTTTATTTGGTAGTTCGCCAAAGAGTAATTCTGACAACATATTTGCATCCATTTTAAATTTAGGTGTAATTAAATATAAACTGAAGCATGAAGGTATTCCAGATAGTGATTTATCACAAAAAGGAGAAGACAACCAGCACAAGGACACTAAATGAAAGATGATTAATAAGATAAGTCATATCAATAACACAACACTCCCCTGATTGTAATGTTAGATGTTTTAGTAGAATTAGTCATTGTAGTATCAGTAAAAGTAGACGTGCTTTATGCCACTACTACTGTAACAGTCGGAATAGATTTTGCAAACGACATCAAAGTTGTGTTAAAGCAATGGCAATCCGGAAGAAGGTTGTTGTAATTCCCGTAGTGAGTGAGTGAGTGTGTGAGAGAGTGAGTTGGTGGGTGGGTGGGTGGTTGAGTGAGTGAGTGAACGTGCGCGTACAGGTTTGGCCCAATTAAGTGGTGGATAAAGATAAATCAGATAATTTATTGTTGAATTATAAATCATGCTTTTAAGGCAGACAACAATTACAGTTAAAGCATATTTCTGGATGTCTGATACGCTGGGCAATAAAAACTCGACAGATAGAGTGTTAGTTATAGTTAGTGTACAGTATTAGAAATAGCAGTTGCAGTAGCAGTAGCAGTAGTCTTAATAGTCGTTGTAATAATAGTAGAAGCAACAAATAGCTTTAATTTTTAAATAAGTAAGATAAGTAATTTGTTGTTAGTGCTGTTATTGTTGATGCTCGTGCTCCTACTGCTGCAACAGTATTTGTACGACTAACAACTCTTTTGTAGTAACATACCCATAATCGTAATTATAAAGGACACGCTCTTAACCACACAAAACAACTATGGAACACCAAATCGAGGATCATTGTCAATGTGGTTACGTTAGCAAATGACCACTCGGATAATAGACTGGTTTTCTAGTCGTTTACCATTATGGCGTGTTTAAGATATGTTGTATCAAAGATTGTCCCCACTTCATATAATCAAGCAATTCATAAAACAAATTATTAATTTGCTATCAAACACTCTTCCATTTTAGTTCTTGGATTTGTGAATTAAGGTGAACGTCTTCCTGAAAACAATCTCTTTCTCCTACTTTTATCTTTAATGAATCGTCTAGAACTAACGTCTCAAATCTAATATCAAGCCATTCCTATATTAAATGTCAATCACTATTAGCTTGGACACGGTCATTGATTTATGACTAGATAGTTGCTGAATGAAAATATTCGCCATTTCTATTTACATGATCTATTCCAAAACAGAACTGAATCAAGCGTGACATGTGTGTTTACCTTATAGTTCTCAATAGATGGAGCATTGAACTTGTTTTAAATATATATTCACCACGATATTGTCATCTTCTGTTTTAAAAGCGTACAAAATAAAGTCCACATAAACAATATTAGATATCTCCCTTATATAGTTTACTGTCATGTTCTAATATTTACAAACATTGAATCAAATGAATAACTTGTAATTTTACAGATTTCCTAACACATCTGGAATGTCTCATCCTTGTACCCTATTTGTTATTTTTTACCTGCACCCATCATTTTGCGTATTCGTGCATGTGTGTACGTGCGTGTATGTACCCGTGTTAGCTTGTGGGTATATGTGTACGTATGTGTGTGTGTGTGTGTACGTGTTTGGATGAGTGTGTTTGCCTTTGTGTATGCATGTGTGTGTATGTGCTTGTGCGTGTATGTAAATATATGTGTGTGGATTCGTGTATGTGTGTACGTGTATGTATATGCGTGTGCGAGAATACATATATAGTGACATAGGCTCAGAAAATCAACATCTAAACATAATTTGACACCTATCCCTCCCTAAATCCACAAAAACATTAAACTACATATATGTCAGTCTAAATATAAAGATTCTACACACACACACACACACACCACACACACACACACACACACGCGCACACACACACACACACGCACGCATATATATATATATATATATATATATATATATATATATATATATCACTATAAAAAAAATAACACACACACACACACACACATATATATATATATATATATATATATATATATATATATATATATATATATATATATATGTTAATCTGTATACTCAGGTAATATGTACATCAGGCAATATGAACTATTCAGGTAAGAAGTCTATTGCTAACTAAGATTTAGTACACATTACCTGAAAATTTAAGGTAATATATAAACAAACCTTATAATATAGATTAACTGTGACATATATACGTAGATCTATAAACGTGTCTAGGCTACTGATCAACCAGTGGGATCCAGCTAATCCGCTATTCGCACGCGACTAATATGTCATGCCCACAGGTTGTAGAGGTGGCTCCATGCTGGCTACATACAAAAGCGGAGTTAGTATATAAACCAGATAACTACATTGACACCACAGTTTACAGTCAGGGGTAGTTTTCTGTGGTTCAAAGGAAACCTATGCATCTTTCGACAACTCAAATGCTGACTTAAGCTTTATTTCGGATTTGAATAACCAAACAAATCCTATCGATAACAACCGCATCGATAGAGGTGGGACCTTTTATAGGCCCTCAATACGTTAACCAATATTATACTTTATTGAACACGTGTTAAGATGCACACAACAACACATGGAAGTAGTGAAGTGGCTTAGTTCAACAAACAAAGTAGTAATACTGCACAATAGATTCTTGCTGGACTAGAACGAAATATCATTCCAATCATGAGTAAGTACCATGATTTACTCAATCCAAACAGCTAATTCCTGATATATTTTCGTTCATCACTTATTGTTATGTTTTGGGATAACTATATAGTGGCACTGGCTGAGAAAATCAACATCTAAACATCTTTTGACACCAATACCTCAATAAATGTATACATAACTAGAGCTATTCATTCATCAATTTAAATTGTCGAGCCGTGATAGCGGAGTAGATAAGAACGGAGGAGGGGGTGCGGTTACAAGGCTTCGAAGGCGCAATGATATTAACTGGCAACCAGTTCACTAATCCATAAACATGAGAACCTGAAACGATGTGATGAGTATGTGTTTGAGTAACGTTTTGTCCCTATGATAGCAGCATGCGGTGTATGCTCCCTTGGGAGCTGTGATGTGTGCCTGATTGGAACAGGTCTGAATCAGCGATAACAATACTGTAAAGTGCTTTAGAACAGTTATCTAACTGAATACGGCGCTATATAAATGTCACATGTTATTATTATTATTAAATATAAAATATTCTATACCTCCACATATCTATACATAGATATACCTATACATGTGTCTCAAGTCAGTTAAGCATGTTTATTGCTAGATGGAATCATCGCTGACAGTATAACAAACAAAACAAAAAACAGCTTAAGCTAATGGGATACGTTTCCCATCTCAACTAATATCATATCTTTGTCTTGATCATCTTCGTAGAAAATGTTTCCAAGAATGTCTCACTGTAGAAAAACAATAGCACATGAGACATTATCATTAATACTAATACACGGTTATGCTAGATATATTACACTAACTCAACGTAAATAAAAAACAGCCCCGAAAGACCATGGATTAATTAATAAAAAGACTGAAAAGATGTTATGCTTTAGAATATACGGTGAAAAACACACACACCGGCTATAAGATAGAGGTATGGTGTCTTCGCGAAATAATAACCTATAACAACACGATACCCGAAGAAATGATGGGGTTTCGAGCTATGCTCAGTTTGGAAGAATCTAAATGTAGTGGATCTGTTTTGTTATGGCCAACAATTGTCCTTGAAATAATGCAGCGATTCAAATTATCATATTCCAGACGTAAAAATGCTTAAAGGTTTAAAAATCCATCACAAGTACCGTGATATGTTTAACAATGTACGCACTGACTATATGTTATTTGTCTGGTTGTTTGCTTTTCGGTTATTGTGATGTTCTCTGTTTTTATTTAATTTTTCTTTAATCAATCTAGTCTATATTTTATCCCCTTGAAAGGTCACGTAGGTAACCTTAGAATTCCTTAGGCTCTATTTAGCGGACAATGGCATAGACATTTTCTCTGTTATATTGTAAGTCACATTATTATAATCTGTGCGACTACGTAACCTGATGATAAATGTATTAATATATTACCTAATATATGTAATATATATATATATATATATATATATATATATATATATATATATATATATATATATATATATATATATACTCAAATATTTTATTTAGCTTGAGTAATCACTAAAAATGGCATAATTGTAAAAATACTAGTACAAATTACGACAACATTATAATTCACAGAATATTAAAATTTTATATTATATATTAATATATATATATTATATAATAATATTATATATATATATATATATATATATATATATATATATATATATATATATATATATGACAACATAAACTGAAGATATTGTTCATTTATAAGTAGAATATTTTAAGATTGTCATGCCACTGGTAAATGAAGTTCGTCAACAAGCATCTCTTATTCGCCATCTGCGGTATATTGGTGGACTTTAATCAACACAAATTAAAATTTATAAAATAGAAGAAACAAATCGATTGCCATCATTTCTTTCTCCGAACAACTACTTTGTATGCCAAGTTACACAACTAGAAACGAGAACTATTATTAAAGAAGGGCTACTTATATTAAAAGTAATCTCTAGATGGATTGGACTTTTCAAAAATAAAAACGTTTAATACGAAGCATCAACTACGTCTAATCCTAGCTTTCTTCTTACTATTATCGCTGATTTTGCTAAACTGAACTTGCCACGTTACCTATGATAATATGTATCCCTTTCTCGGAGCTTCAATTTCGTGAAATCCTGACATGGTTAATATTAAGGTATATATGAATGTGCGAAATCGCATCAGACAGTTTGCTTCTGATCTTGCTGAACATCCGAAGAAAATACGCACCTATTTTGCAATCCTATTTTGCACATACGTCCTTCGTGAGACGTAAGATAATTATTATTATATTATCTGGATATAAACAAGTACACCCTTAGATATGTGAGAGAAATATAATTTATATAACTGTAAAAAAGGGTTCCAGAATATATTTTCCACTAATGTTTCAGAGAATAACTTCAGTAGGATATCAAATTTATAATCAGTGTAAACCTGTACGGTCATGTCTGATTCACGATGGTAAGGTTAAACAAGTAAAAGAGTAATCAGATAAGTAATATTCCAAAAGTAAGTGACACCATTTCTGGAAACTACACATTTCATACCTGTGTTTGTGTGTGTGTGTGTGTGTGTGTGTGTGTGTGTGTGTGTGTGTGTGTGTGTGTGTGTGTGTGTCGGGTGTGTCGGGTGGGGGGAACGTCCGTTAAACAAGAGACAATTTTTAAAAGAAAAATCTTCACTTGATCACGCCTATCAGGTTTTTATAACAACACGTAGCAGTTTATTCATCCATGGCCGAGGCGTGATTACCGAAATAACTACGCGACTATTATAATTCCTACATAGTTGCTAAGATTATCCAACCAGGCTGTTTGCCTCGCTAACGAGTCCCAGTCGCTGTATGTTTAAGAATTTCGTGAACAATTTCGTCTAAAGGTGTAATCATCACTAAAAAATATATTTTCGAGAAAAAATAAACCCAGTGAATAGCGTGGCGTCGGCCTGTTGGCAAGTAATACTTTATGGGTAGTGTAGTCAGGGTCAGACTGTCGCTGGTACCATGGCCGTCTGGGAACGGCCAGCACATGATATTTTGTTTGGTGCATAGGAATCCAGAAAGCGTTTTCCATCTGAAAGTCATCACTAAATCTCAATGTATAAATTGAATATTTAATAATGATACTGACGATGCTAGCGACGACGGTGTTAGTGATGATGATGATGATGATGGTGATGATGTGAACAATAAAAATAGCAATAACCGTAAGAACATCGAAGATAACAAAAAATGATGAAGAAGATGATAATGATGGTGATCATAATAATAAAACAATAATAATAATGAGATGAAATACATATCAATAATTAATATATTGCTTTTAGAACAAAAGTACATTTTATTTCGGCTTTCAATATTTGTATCATATCCTAAATCAATACCAATCAAAACCCAAATTAAATTTATTCTTCCCAAATAGTACCATCTTATTCCATTTCCTCTCTTCACTACATAAACATTCCCCTTGGAGCTGTTTCGTCTTGTCGATTTATGTTTTCTCTCGAAAAATGCTGACACTAACTTCTCGCGTTTCTCTCGTAGTAATCGGTCAAGTTTACAAGTAATTACACTAATTTCACAGTGTATTTAGTAATCTGACACGAGAAAAGTGATACTCTAATGCCAATCTCCTGTGAGCAACTCCGAGCTCGGGTATGGCATTTTACGTCAACCAGAGAGGACTATTCCATTTACATTGCCCTTTACCAAAATCATTCCATGAGCTCTGTCATCCATCTGAATTAATACCACTAACATCACTCTGTAATATGGTATAATTCTTCCCCATGGTACATTTTAAGATACTGCAGAGTCACACGCTGCTACGGTCCAAATGTATTGCATTATCATTATAGCCAGCATGTATATGGATGACAGCGCATTACTCTATTTAGTAACAGATACAAAACAATAATAACTCTCTAAGGAGAAAAGATTTAATGGATATATTTCAACTTTGAAATAGAAATGTACGGTATGATATAATAGGCTAGATGTCATACTAATTATTATGAAAAGAAATAGTAATTTATTTAATGATGAGGACATTTTTGCATATTCTTTTTGATGTGGTTGTAATATTATTTGTTATCCGGGTCATCAACAATCATGTCTATATTAATAATACTAACTATACTGTTACTTGTTTTAATCTTATAATTTAATTTGTTTATTTCTGTAATAGATATGTACTCAATGTATGATATTATAAAATTCTGCAATAATGACGAAATGTGTATAATAAGATAAAATTTGGAATGATACATTATTTAATATGATGAATTAATGAATCTTAACATCTTGTCCCTATATACACTTTTAATTATCATCGTTTGATTAAAATCAGGTTATGCTGGTTATAGATGTATAGGCCTATTCAACATAGTTCCAATCTGATAAGTACTCCAGAAAATTTTTATTTATTTTCACAACAGTACCCCCCAAAAGCTATTGACCAAATGATCAAGACAAATACATTGACAAGAAAAATGCATAAATCATATTTCTCGATGAAGTTATTTCCTTATTCTATGTCAAGTCCCTCAAGCTTTAATTTCCTTTAATTTACGTAAATGATGAAGTTTGATCATGTTATTACCCACATATGCATTCACGCGTACAATCCCGTACTCATTCACATACATCACACACATACAGATAGGAACACACACAAACACATATACACAGAGCGAGGGAGAGAGAGAGAGAGAGAGAGAGAGAGAGAGAGAGAGAGAGAGATGCCTCTCTAAGTAAAAGCTATCTAAACAATATATTTCGCCTATCGTTAGAGTATCTTTTAACATTTCCATGAAATAAGTCTATACAAATTAGTTTCATTCAGTACACTAATTATGTAAGTTATGCACAGTCACGGAATACAGAAATGTCCAATTATGATAGAAATGTAGTGGAATAGTTAATTCACCTGTACATTATGTACATATTCGAAAAAATGTTATACAAATACTTTATAAAAGAAAATATTGCGAAATTATATCGTTAACGTTATTATTAATTCCCCACGATAACAAAATTGTATCAAACATTCCCATAGGAAGTAGGAGGTCTCACTCTTACTTCTTAAAGATGAGGGGAATGCTGTAATTATATGTTTAGGCTGAGACAGTTGGTTATAAGGTTCAGAAAATAACTAAAAGTATTTCTTCTCAAGGTTCTGACAAAATGAAGACATCAATAAAGCACCACCTAAGTTTCATTCATAGACAAAAGGAAGGCAAAGGGACTCCTGACCAAATTTCGTATCCATAGAATTAGAACACTAGTATCCACCTCACCATAATTCAATTTCAAAGATTATTTTCCACTTTGAAGTGAGTTGACATAAATCTCACGTCTTGTGGTCGTACTAATTTAGGCGTAACAAGATGACTTATATTAGTTAGTGATCTGATATATTTTACTCTGTGGAGCCAATTGTAATTGCGAATGTCTACTCGGTTATTCATAAATATTTCATTGCTATTAAAGGCTATGTTGAATGAGGCGTTGTTTAGCCTCAAAAGGGAGTAGCCACGAGATACATGGTTAAAGGTCTACTCTTTACCGAAATATCCCACAAACATAGATATATGCCGGATTTTTACCCCAAGCCTGAAGGTTTGCAGCGTAGTTCTCTTGCTACTCTGCAATCGGAAGGTCCCAAATTAAATGTTAGGAAAGTCAGTATACAAATGGATTACATATGTACCAAAGATAGTTATCAACGATATATACCAAGTGTATGTACCAAAGCATTATTTGCCTAAAATAATTATACCCGGAATCATGTTGTTATGAAGAGAATGGCCCTAGACCATCGGTAATGATAATTTCCAAATAGTGGCGTATGTAGCAAGAGCAGCATCAACATCAAAGGTAACTATAATAATTATATGATATGTGAGCGTGTTACTAAAGAAATGTGTATGAGACTTTAGTATGTTATGTGCACAAACATTGAACGCCAGCATTTTTAACAGGCCATCTTGTCTGCTCTATAGTTCTCCATCTATCATTATATCTGAAGCATATCCTAACACTGAGTCAAGCTTAATTACTTCATATTATTCATTATATAAGGAAGATGTCAACACATTCAAACTTACCTAAGTGTAACAGGTGTAATATATATTTTTTTAATATCTATTCACGGGAATTTTGTTCCTGTGTTTTTATGCGATTGCTTCAACTCTGTACTAATTTTACATAAATATAATATATATCTCGCTTAAATTTCCATATTTAATTTTTATGTTTTGATGTTTACAAACATCCAGTCAAATGACAAATATCTCATGATCTATAACCTCTATAAGATTTATAATTACTCACTGTAAGTCATATTGCGTTGCATATTTTATTGCATGTTTTGGGGTCGTTCTCTTATTATTTTCTTGAGTACTTCATCATCATATCGTTCCTGTTTCTCTGTAGATGTCGAAGATGTGTGGAGCTATGTTATCGAGGAAAGCATTAAGTTATTTAATTCCATATAATAGAATAGGATTTACTTCTACAATCTAGACAGGCGATAGCCATAAGTTAATTTCTGTTCTAGAATACTCCGATTCTAATTAACTGTTATATTGCGCGGGTTGTACTGCCATGCGCAGCACTGCATTGCGTTAAGTTACGTTACGTTGTTCTATGTCACGTTATGTTACGCTCTGCTGTGCTGTGATTTGCTGTGTTATGTTATGTTATGTTGTATTGTGTTATGTTACGTTATGTTATGCTATGTTACAAAATCTTAAACTATTTTAATTTTACCGTTTTAAGAATGTGTGTGCTATAAAATCTCATTACCCCTATTTTAAGCTGAATACCTTATATCAGTGTTGGAAATTCCCTAAAAATATAATATGACACCATGGCTGGCAAGTTCTAAAAGTTGTCAAGTCTGATAAAATGTTGCCTGCCCAGGTGCCTCAAGAATATAGCGGCCTAGAAATCGCAAAGCAAGCTGGATGTGCACGTAAACAGTTAAGGGCAATACATAGGTTAAACATATTAGTACAGGGGCAAGGGGCATAATAATTAATGTTTTATGTATGATGGGGGTAAATAATTGCGAATGGGAATGGGTTTACTAATGTAGGTGTGGCGAGGTCAAGAAATAAAATAGCCCTAAGCTTATTTTCACCAGGTGGAATACAAATCAACTAAATATTTAGTTATTAAACATACATCTTTATTTCAACATAAATAAAATATCTTCTGGGGGGGGGGGGTTCAATCCTTAAATAACAATGGGCAAGAGTGTGAGATTTTAATTTCCCAGGTAACTATCAGAGCCATGTCTGTAAAAAAGATTGCTGGTTAGTTGAAAGAGGAGATCCCATTGATATTTGGCCAATTACCACCGTCATACCAATTTTCAGATGTCAACAAGAGCATGTCTAAAACATAAACGGAACGACTTCTGCGCACGCACGATGAGACTCCAGTTCACTTCCGCCTACATTTGCAGGAAAAACATTATTTTGAAAATGACAAATACAAATCTAGGTTTCTTCATTGAATAAATTATTGTTTCTTATTATTATAACAGTTTTATTTGTTGTGCCTAACGTAGAATAGTGTATATATCAGCAGGACCATCGGAATACAACAGTATTCCTTTATCTAAGCAAATTGATCCAAATTAAACTACTGCTATCTGAATCTTGTTCCATTTAGACGGTACCAAAAAGGACCAAACGGCAATGTACCGACATAATTCTTTCCGGGTCCCAGCTCCAATGTTATGTGAAGAAATATTATTCTATTTTAGAATTCTATTATTATTATATTATTATTCAAGCAATTAGATAGTGGCCAATAAAAAAAAGGTATGCATGAATTAAAAGGTTTTGTGGGTAGAAACGCCGGTATTACTTTGTGTTTACATGGATCACTTTAACTACCATTTAGCTGATTAATTATACAGCTAAATATAGACATATATTCAGTTTGGACACAATTTGTGTGGTGACGATACACAAAGCCGAATAAAATTATTCTATACATATACATATTGATGCTATCATGCTGCACATCTAAAATAGACTGGCCACTTATTCCATAATCTGGAAGCTAGTGCTCGTAAAGGTGTTTCTCAGGACAACGATGTGCCTCTATCAAAATTGCTGATATCATGTGTGCTTCCTTTCTTTCAGGAGATTGTCATAGTATCACCAATTATTGATACCATTATCAATATATGTATCTGAGAAGTACATAATTCGCCTATCGTCTTTCAAGTCAGGCCAGTATGGAGACAGCGACAACACCTTCGTCGATGAACACAACCACTGAACGTTATGTTGTGTTCAAAACTGCTCCAGTGATGCGCAACATTATCTTCACAATTGGTGGAGTTGGATTGGTTGGAAATATTTTCGTCGTAATCGTTATCTTGAGTGGAACGAAAATGCGAAAACAATTGACCAATACTTATATAATAAACCAAAGTGTAATGGATACGTTGGTTTCGCTATTTCTAATTTTGACAACGGTATTTGAAGACGATTCTAGTAAATTCAGTACGTTCGTCGATGAGATGTTTTGTAAGTTCTGGCTGACGAAATTGTGGCTCTGGAGCGCCATCGTATCATCGACCTATAACTTACTAGCTCTCACAATGGAACGCTATTTAGCCGTCGTATATCCGATATGGCACAAGATGAGGATAAACAAAATTAGAGTCGTCTTTTCGGTATTACTTGTCTGGCTAATTGGTCCCGCTCTTATCATGTCCTTTTTGTTGCCGACCTCTGGAATTACTGACGATGGTCACTGCTCCACGTTGACATTTTGGCCGAATGAGAAATGGCAAAAGGTATATGGCATTTCGGCCATCTTTGTTCAGTTTATGGGTCCACTAATTCTTCTGATCTTTTTTTACACTAGAATGTTTATTGTACTCCGTAGAAACATTAAAACTGATAGAATTGGCGGATTCCGAGGTCAAGCCGTACAAAGGCGGGTCGTTGATACGATGGGAAATGCGAGAAAAAATATTTTGAAAACGTTGTCTATCGTTGCCTTCTTTTTCGCATTCTGCTGGAGCTGGAACCAAACCTATTTCTTGATGTTCAACCTCGGATATGAGTTGGTAGATTTCACGAGTCCGTTCTACAACTTTACTGTGGTAATGGTCTTCTTAAACTGTTGTTTAAATCCATTCATTTACATCGCAAAATACGAAGAGTTTCAAAAAACAATGAAAGCCTTGATATGCAAGAATAAGGTTTTTAGCGTCCGATTTTAAACTAAGTCATTATTAACCTAGACGAGGTAGTTGTCAGTTAATTTATATTTGAATTAATCGTATTTATATATTGGAGGTCTTTGTGATACATTTGTCGGGGATTCCGTAACCAGCTACTTGTATGCATGAGTATTTTTGAACAGCTAATCTCAATAGATTTCTCTCAGATGTCATTTGTGCAATCATTTTATTACACCAGTTTGTAGGTTTGCGTTTTGTTGAAGATTGCCTAGATCGTTGTTAATTTTAAGTGATACTAAATTCCTGTATAATGGCTCTAAGGTTAAATAATTAATGATCATATATTGATGATGATGTAGAAATAACTGAACATTAAAAGTGAAATAAATAACTAAAGCTAATTCACGATAGCAATTGTATTTTCATAAGACTAACTTCATAATGTTATATTTTGTAATTATTAGTTATTTAATTATCATATTATTAAATAATCTATATTTTATTATTGTGTTTGTTTGAAGCCTAGGTCATTGTTCAAATCGCTGCTCTTACTGTATTATGAAAGAGAAACGAATATTTGCTTCATTAATAATAATTAAAGGTGTGCTAAGTGATAAAGGTAATTATAGTTGGCATGCATATTGAATGTTATTTATGTTGAAACGCTTGTTTGCTAATTAATAAATTATGATTAATAAATAATAAGAAACTGCTTGATTATATATATATATATATATATATATATATATATATATATATATATATATATATATATATATATATATATATATACATCAAAAACCACACACACACACACACACACACACACACACACACACACACATATATATATATATATATATATATATATATATATATATATATATATATACAGTCAATGCTCATTATCAAGAACAAATAGATTACATACTATTTATTTTTATTCATGCATACAAATACTTTATACAGATTTGCACGTAGATATAATATAATGTGATATAATATATATATATATATATATATATATATATATATATATATATATATATGCATAGAAATATTCTGTAGGTCTTTGCATTCTAGGGCCACTTTTTCACCAAAATCAAAGAAGCCGACCGATTTCCTGCCGATAAATTAGGCGACGAGTGACTATATACCGTCGGATGTCCGCTGCTCTTGAAAAGGCTGTGTTACTAGCTTTACAAGGTGGGGTACACTGGGCCAGTAACTCTCTGACTGGAAGATTCCAGTCAGCAGAAGATTTGTTTGGATCTGGCTGTCCATACCTGGAAGGTTCTCATATTCATAGCTAAACAAATCGCAGCATTGACAAAGGGATTATATTATCGTCAGATGAATCACACGTTAATCCGTCACTGACTGTATGTAAAAAACAACCTTAGTGAAGCACTTCTGAATAACAGCTGGCTCCACTAATGCCCACTTATGGAATCTATACAGAGGATCGCCGTTTCTTAAAATAATCATGTTTAATAGGTCAGAAATAGAGGGCACGTTCGAATAACAAAAATAAAATGTAATTAATTTCGAAATTCATTGACAATTTATATCCAAAAGGCAGGTGGCAACTCTGGACAGGTCAGTTTGAATGGGACTTGCATGAGGACTTCGGAAAGGTGGCGCTTAATGGCAGGTGACGCTTCTAGACAGGTGGCGTTAAGACAGATTTGACTATATATATATATATATATATATATATATATATATATATATATATATATATATATATATATATATATGTGTGTGTTTATAGTGCATATTCACCGTCACACCTTTCTCTCAAATATAACCACCACTTCACATACTAATTATATGTCTTTCTACGGATTTATCTTTTAATCTCCTCCTTAGACGATCTTAAATATATATAATCTACTTTTTAATTATGTTAACTTCATTGTTAAGGTCTTTTTAATACAAGTGGTATTCAAAAACTATCGTTTGTGTCCAATTTCTGTTGTGCCATAATGAGCTTAAAATAAAAAAAATTAAAAGGCCAGAAAATAGTTTGTGATTTAAGTTAATTGATGAAATATTAAGGTGAGGTTAATTATTTTACATTCATATTAATATCTGTCTAGTTGGAGTGGCCTTTTTTCATAATCGTTAAAGCCGTAGATCTGTTTTAGATATTTTAAGATAGTGTGTACCATCACGGTAAGCTACTTTTTTATGGCGGTGGATATATATGGATTTGTGTTAGTAACCCAGAGCGTTCTTCAGACACAACCAGGACTCAAATTTGAACCCCAGGTGCTAGAAAGCAGCGGGAGGTCAACCAAATTACCTGTTGACACACGGAAACATCCACGCTTCATATTGGTGAATTACATATGATACTCTAAGGCAGTTCCGTAATATTTCTGCAAGATAGCTGAAATTTGCTCTCTTTCTAATATTTGATTTATATATATATATATATATATATATATATATATATATATATATATATATATATATATATATATTGAACGCTATTGATACATAGTCATCAACAGTAATTTGTTTAATTAGAAAACAAAGTACGCAATGAGAGACATTTCACAGTTTCTGTTCGAAAGGTGGCGCTATGTATCACCGGGCTGCCGAATTCGCAGTAATGAGGCTGGTAGTGTTAAACAATCATTGTGTAGACTGTAATGGGGCGTTGTGTTATGTACTTGCAGTATAGACTGTAATGGGGCTGTTAGTGCTATACACTTACTTTGTAAACTAAAATGAGGCTGATAGTATTACACTCGTATAGTGTAGGCAATAACCAGGTTGATCGCGTTATGTGTAAACTATGATGAGGCTGGTGGTGTTATACAATTACTGTCTAGACAGTAATAAGGCTGGTGGTGTTATAAACTCACTGTGTAAATTGTAATGAGGCTTGTGGTGTTATAAACTTACTGTGTAAACTTGCCTCGTGCACTTGGTGCGTCATAATTTATGTAGCTCCAATAAATTATTACTGTTTGCATGATTATTATTATTATTATTATTATTATTATTATTATCATTCTTGTTGTTATTGTTGTTGTTGTTCTTCTTCTTCTTCTTCTTGTCAATAGCAAAAATAAGGTATATTAAAATTAATATTCATTTGCCTATTGCTTTGGAACTCAACTACGACATCACATGTTTTACTTTAATTATGATTGTTTGAACTAATTAATTTTATTGACTTGATTTGAGTTTGTTTGTGGGTGTGTGTGTAGGTGTCTGTTAACTTTTTATTATAAATATGTTTGATGTTTATCAATAATAATAGAACATTTAAAAACATTAATATTTTAACTAAATGTACATAATAAACATTTCCATAATAATAACGTTAGCAAATCACATATGTTTATACGATGTAATCTACTCAATATTCTAATTAACATTTATATCATGTGTAATAGAGAACATTTGGTTTCAGAGTAACTGGATTTATGATGTGTGATAATCTTTAATTGTCTTTAATTATTGCTTAGTTTCAGTTATGTAGTCTTTTTTAATTTACCTAAAATATATATCTTAAATTTTGCCGCCAGAAATGTGAAACAAAGTGCAATTTCTACAAATATAGGTACCAAACACTTCTGCATTAAGTCCGTATTAAAGTGAAATTATAAAATAAATGACACTATATTTACAGTATATCACTAAAACGATTCTTCAAGAAAAAAAGGAGACAAAGTAATAACAAGATAACTCGTCCACAGGAAGATCACAAATAATCACATTTCAATAGACAGATGTCATTGGAATAAACCAAGTCGTCTGATTTATTAACAAAATTTGGCAACGCATAATTAAAGTACTATATATCTAGACACCTTTTTAAACACTTCGGGAAATACTCTTTCTCTAGACTGGCTAATAATAAGTCAAGATGAGACAGTTTGTCGAACATGTACTCATTAGTATTTCAGCCGCTAGGTGTCAGCACAATAATCTGCTCGAAAAATATTGTTCTAAAGCATAGTAAGAAGTAATTATTTTTGCAAGTAAAGTAAATGCACAAAATGATTGCGCGAAAACGTGGTAAAACATATTCTAAATAAAAGCATAAAATTGTGAAAGTCGTATGTGTAGGCCAAGTGTGATCTGCCATCTAACGGATAACTAACTGGTGCAAACGACATCTGCTGAAATATCTCTCATTGGCAGTGTGGAATCGGGAAATACATATGTTAGCATTAAGTAGTATTTACCTGATAGCCTAATTTTACTAGTGGTAATTAGGTGTATAATGCCAACTACCTGTCAGATTGTCGTTTATATACTTTAACATCAGAGATCTACTTTTATTCTTATAACACCTTAATGCTACATATGTTTTGTATATGTTTATGTAACGATTAAATACATATAAAATGAACCCTGAATCTTTTCTTTCGTACTATCATATTCTGTCATATCTTTTTAGCGTCTTTAAATCATGTCAGGTTTATGTATACGTTTCATATGTTTCAGCCAAGGGTAGTTTTGAAATCTATGAATATTTCAATGGATAAGTGAAGATGAAATATTGTATGAAATGGTATTTATCATGTATAATAGAAAGTCAAAATAATTGATGATAAATAATCCAGATATCTCGAGATATTACTACAATACAGATTTTAATTATTTCGTATAGAAAAATAATTGCTAACAATCCAAAGCTTCAAGGAAACATTTATTTTATGCGTTTGCGATACTAAAAGAATTAACATAATTATAAGTCCGATTTTTGAATCGTAACACGTCATAAAATATAATTATTTCTGTTTATTATTATAATTTCAGTAACTTTTATCATTGTCGTTGCTGTTTTCCCCGTAAAGATTCCCTTGTATGGTGAGCATCTTACTTGTGAGCTGTAGAAGAAAACGACAAGACGCATACAAACATTCACTCTACTAGATTTACAATTAATATCTGTGTATTAAATAAAACATAGTATATACTAACCAAGAGACATTCGGCAACAAATATGTTTATCCTGGGAATGATATTTCGTCCAAATCCAGTGGGTGTGATTAGGGATGTTTACACCTTTGTCATACAGAGTGTCAGCTCCATATATTGATATATTTGCTCATTAAATAGATATATTATTATCAGTACATGGTTTAGACAGATAGGTTTTGGCCAACATTCGACTCACAATACTTTAGGAAGAAATATTTTTATTCATGACCTAATAAATAAATAACGATTATTACCTAGATTTGACTGGATTAAAATGTTTTGGATAATTTCATTGTTTACATTATGTGACGGTAAAACGATTTTACTTACACTGGCCATTCAATATTATTGTCTATTGTATTCATTCACATGTAATGGACATTAAAAATAAATTTCAGTTTCATTAATTCTTTATAATCAATTTTTAAACTGTTTTTACCTGAATGGGGGTTTGCCACTGTTAATTATCAAAACTTGTCGACGCCCAATGACGGCAGCGTGAAGATGAGCATTTGCAATATTTCGAGCTGAGTATTCCTCAGGTAAGTGAGACAATGATGCCCATTGTCCAGTTTGTTTGTGTACATTCGATGCCAATTGTCTGAAAACCAAAATAAAACCAAACTACATATAATGTTTGCTACTATTATTATTATTATTATTATTATTTCAGGTAATGGCACGTAAAGGAAAAGAATAAAACCTAACACTATTACTATTAAACCAACTCTCCCATTTATTATCAAACTAGCACATTTATCACATTTATTTATCCTACCTGTATAGTGTAAGGCAGTTGTACTTGTAACGGCGAAGTCCATGAATCTGATGTCCTTTGTAGTAAACCGTCAACGTGTAACTTCATCTCCCCATCACAAGTGAATACACCATATATTCTTTCTGAATAGTCGGTTCAAATATCAAAATATTAGTCGTCCACGACATGTTGTGATAAATAGAACAATAATTTAAATACCTAGTTCTCAAGGAAAGGCAATTGTATCAAAAATGAAATATATCTTTAAATGAAAACCAAAAGTTTTTACATAACACACAAATTGGTATTACCGACCATGCTCAGTAATCGAGCTTTAAATTCTTAGTTCGATTTTCTATTTTTAAGTATTTAATTGGATCAACTAAATTTCACTTACCACTCAGGTGTTGTGATTTCAACAAGAAAACCATTAAATACAATAACATTTGGGAATAGCCCTTTTTTAAATCTCACATAAACGACTGACATTGTAAATATTTCAGAGTTTAAGATATTTTTAAATCGAAAGCTATATCTGAGATGTATTCTGGGCTATTGGCATCTCGGGACTATAACAGGGCTAGATAAAGCGAATATAATAGGTGCTTTAATTTCCTCCAAACAAAAAGCTAATATTTTTGTCAGAAAGTTAAATAAACCTACTGCTGACAACGTTGCAGCATGTAAAGAATGTTACAGCATGTTTATTTTGTAGAAAAAATTATTTTCAAAACGCCCTTGAGGAAAATAAATAATTTATACGAAAAACGTGGTCTATCCTAAGAAATGCGATGGGCAAACTCCATAACAAAACATGGTTTCCTCAAACATTTTTAATAAACGGAATCTTCATTATATAAATTAAAGTTTTACAGAATATAGGCCCAGACGTAACATGCACAGCATTTTTCTTGACCCAGTGCCGGCATCTTTTAACAATTGATAATTTGAAACCACAACTAAGCTAGGGTTATAATGGCATCTCTACAAATTTGTTAAAGGAAACTATTTCCAACATTTTGCAATAGATTACCCACATAGTAAATAGATTGTTTGTTATGGTAATGTTCCATAGGACCTAAATATCGCGAATGTTACTCCTATTTAAAAATCCTCTGACCAAAGTCTTCTGCAAAACATCAGACCACTAAGCTTACTACCAGCCATTTCCAGAATATTAGAGAAAATGATGTACAAAATGTCATTGTTATTTTGGGAACCTATTTTATTCAAACAGCAATACGGCTTTCTTCCTAAGCATTCAACTAGACACCTAATCATTCAGCTGCTAAATTATTGTGCCGAATCTAATAATAATCTAAGACTCGACATTACTCTGGCTATCTTTTGTGATCTGGCAAAAGCTTTTGACGTCATCAGCCATGAAATGCTTTTAAATAAACTAAACACTTATAGAATACGTAGAAATGCTAATATTTGTTTGCATTCTCATATGTGTTATGGAATATTGGCATGGGAAAACTGTAATGTCAAAACATTACACCGTACAGCGTTAAGTCAGAAAAGTACAATTCGGACCATCAATAATGCAAAATTATTCAAAGCTACAAGTATTATGCACATAACTTATCAATATATATTTCAATCGTCCTTATTGGTATTTGACTTCATTACAAAATATAATATATTTACAATAAATGTTCAAGTTTAACCAAGATATTCTCAACTTGCGAGTAACTAAACAATCAGATATCTTGTATAAAACTAGGTGCAAATCGATTTAGCCTATAAATTGCTGCTGTATGCTATTCCTAAAATATGGAAAAATTGGTTTCATACACTGCCTCAGAACATGCCTCGTTCAAAATTCAAAAATGTTATATAGGCAAACATTTTTAGTTCTTATCAAAGCCAAGTAACATACAGAAACTATTTTTTTCCATATTGTTTTCCTCAAGCTAATAAGGCTTGAGAACTGACCGCTATTTATTGCCTGCCCTGTTATTTTCTGTAATTGATTGTGATTTGGATAATGTTAAAGCTCTTAGGATTTCCTTTCTTCCAGTCTGATTGTAACATTATATAGTATGGCAAGCTGGTAGTTGCTTTATTGCCCTAGCATAAATAAACAGTCTAAATATAACTTGGATACCCAAGTGTTATTGCAGATTTTCACCGAATACTTTTCATCTATCTATAAATAATCTAAACGTTAATATAAACCTTTGATTGTGAATGTGTAAAATATTGTAAAACCAAAACAGTAAATTAATATCCATGATATCCATGATATACCATGATACAAGGGGATCAGAAAATGGTATTTTATACAATCGTCATTATAGAACCTTTAATAATATGAGAACGATAGATCAATGGTAGACGGTCTTCAGCTGAAGGCCATCAATAAATCTTAGTGCATCCAGTGTATAGATAATGATGATGAAAAAGACAGGTGTCGTCAATGTTGAGCTGAAGGTCACAAAGCGAAGCATCACTTTCACTTCTAGAAGGAATGCCGAGATGTCTATATATATATATATATATATATATATATATATATATATATATATATATATATATATATATATATATATATATATATATTACATGGTATGTCAAAGATATTTGAAACATAACTGGTGAATCAGATGAACGCGTATTTAAATCATATTTTCACAACATTCATATCTGGATTTATCTATAACACCTTGTGAACCAATCATTAGCTACTATTGTAACATGAAAAAGTGAAAAATTTGGCAACAATATTATTGACTGGCAAAGTATATATATGGTGGCTGCCCAAGAGGCAATCATGCGACCATAATCATATGATATATTTTCCAATGATCTGTTATTACTTATACATTATGTGGAGATTTATATTTATGTAAATAATAAGTATTTTGAAATTAGCAGATATAATTATGATTCAGTCGACGATTTTGGTAAATATGATCAAATTGAAAAGTTTTTTATCCTATAAAAAATCATACGTGAACATATTTTTAAAATAGAAGGATCGGTTTGGATAATAAAATATATTTTAATGAAAAAGCATTAAAGATTTGTATCAAAGCCATAAATCAAGCACAATTGATTAGCTTTCTTAATGAATGTAACAAAAACAGTTGGTTTAGAGTAGTTTTGTTGAATAACCTTTTAACCATTTTGTAACATATGGCATGCTAATATCTATCAGCTTGGAAAATCTCTCTCTCTCTCTCTCTCTCTCTCTCTCTCTCTATATATATATATATATATATATATATATAAAATATTTTTGTGTGTGTGTGTGTGTGTGTGTGTGTGTGTGTGTGTGTGTGTGTGTGTGTGTGTGTGTGTGTGTGTTATGGTACATAGTAAGAGGCAACAGGCACAGAGCATCAACATATCAAAATTTAAAACCCTACCTAAAATCTAAATACAACTATACATACATTAATCAAAAATTTTAAATGTTAAAATTTCCAATATTGATAAAGGGGCGTATACCAAGTTATGTTTTCCCTATAAAGGGGGGAACCCGAATTGCTTTTGAAAAGGACAAAAAATTCCCCCCCCACAGGAAAGCGGCTACATGGGGACGACAAAAGCGGAAGCACGTAAAAAAAAATACCATTTGATACCACAGCTCGCAAAAAAACAACACGTGGGGTTTCAATGGGATTGTTTTAAAAAAATATAAAAATTTTGACAACCCCAAAAATTTAAATAATTTTCAGGGAAAAGAAACCTGAAAAAGGATTTTAACCCCCGATGCTGACCTAGCTTTATTTTTTCAATGTTTTTTAAATCCCACCCATATGAACCGTGGACAATAATCCGACTTTCTAAAGTTTTTTTAACCCAAGGGAAAATTTAAGCCCCATATATTTTTTCCCCATGTTAAAAACATTATAGTTTTTCCATAACAAAGGGGAATTACCTAAAATTTTGGGATCATTTTAAACGATTAAACCAAATAAAAAAAAAGTAGAATTGAAAATGGATTTTACTTGGGCTGAACAAAATCGTTTCCCAAAACCCGAGTAAATATTTTCGATTTTTTGAACCCCAAAGAAACCCCCAAGTTTCCCTTTTAAACACCAAGGGAATTTTTCATTCCGCTTAAATTTTTGGGCCCCGGAATTTCAGTTTTTGGGGTGGGGGGATCTAAATTAAACGCCTATCCACTTGATCTATTTGACCCATGGTCGAGAAAGGGGTTTTAGGCAGATCTCCGATACTTGGGAAAGACACGTGGGATTAAAAATAGCTATGCATTTAAATTTTTCAAATTGTGGGCCCAATTTTCCATATCAGTTTTAAAGAATTACTCACACAACAAAAAAAACACACATACAATACACAAAACACAACATACACAACAAATAACCACAAAACACACACACGCATACACACTCCCCACATGCACACACACACAAAAAAAAATATATTATAATTTTTATTTTAAAATATATATATATATATATATATTTAATTAATTTTAATTTTATTTTAAATTGGCATATTTATTACTAACATCTAGAAGAGATGACGATGAACACCGAGTTGTGTTAAACTTTACAGCGAAATAAGAATTGAGAGAAGGTATAGGACGTTTCGGCAAAAGTTATTTTCTCTATTTCTACCCTTCTTCGTCTACAGCAGAATAAGTATTAATCTGCATAGTGATATTAGAATAAACACAAAATCGGTACTATTAATCGGTCGAATTATCCAAGGGGCATGGATATTATAGTAATTATGATAATACTATCCTGAACATATTGGCCATGGCCCATAAGTTTTGTTTTGTATTTGATCTGGAAATAAATATATTTCTAAACGTTCAGCTTAGGATCTCAGCCAGTTGATTTCACGAATTCAATGTCCATTTATATCATTGTTGTGTTCTTCGTACATCCATTCATTTACAGTGCAAAATAAGAAAGAATATTGTTATTATTATTATTATTATTGTTGTTGTTGTTGTTGTTGTTGTTGTTGTTGTTGGTTATTATTATGAAAAGAATGGTAGAAGACCAAAACAAGGCTACAACAACAACAACAAAAGATAATGATAATAATGATATGATACTAATGCATCTATAGGAATATCCTCTTTAAATTTAATCTGTATATATGATACAGAGAAAAGGCAAGATTAAAATATTCTTTAGTAAATATAATTTTATTTAAACAAATGAGAGTAATCGATTTCTTGAGGTGGATGTATATTCTTCTTTTGTCAACGTCGTGATTGAAAGGGCAACAGATATGAGACGAAATTAAATGCAAGAGAGAGAGAGAGGTAGGGAGGGAGGGAGAGAGAGAGAGGGAGAAAGAGATCGAGTAGGGTCATTAACATGACAACGAAAGTCAAGTAACAAGGAGAGACATTGTTAGTGAAGTGATACGTAGACATGCGAAGTTGAAAATAGACAGTATCCTCATCTCATATAACAAAACTAATCACTGTCTCAAATTTTATGCGATAATAACATTTTAAAGGTTATGATATTTGTGTTTTACATTTACTTTATATATTTATCATAATGTTCTTCGACGCAGTTTATTATTTTTTAAATTACACTGACCAAACCCTTTCTCCTTCTAAAAGCATATTTCCTAACTTTGAATTCAAAGGTTATTAACGCTCAACAAACATTGATCCCAAAAGTGAATTCTTCGCAGATGATTAGAGAAGAAATGGTATATTGTCATTAAAGTTTTGTTTTTCTTTCTTATTATCGAACACTGTACTGTTGTTACAGGAAAGACGTGAAATATATATTAAGATTTTGGTTATTTATCACTTGACGTATCTCATTCATCTCCTATACGGTCATCTACCAAAGCTATACCCAATTTCCTGGAATTATCTGACCTTTTCACAGACAGATCTAATTTTTAGAAGAATATTAGCATGTCATAATAACATTGTTCTAATCATAACAAATGTGCTCGTCTTATACCGTTCAAATAAAATATCATTGAATCTAATATTATTTCATATCAAATACAGTAAATACGGACATTACAGCATCAGTGGTAATGAGGTTAGTTTTATACGTATAAGAATGTGTGCTGGCTCATATCACTCAGACTTCTACCTCTGGGAAATTACTTGTAGATCAAAGAAAATTGATAAGATAAAAATTTCTTTTTGGATTGACTCAATTGCAAATGGATTAATCCAAGAAAATGAAAAGAAGGACAAGATTCCACACAATAAAATTGAAACCCCCTTTTTTCTTTATTTAATAATATACACAATAAAATTAAATGACTATTGTTCTTGATAGATTACCGCGTAAATTAATGAAATTACATGCATTTATAAATATAGTAAAATAATGCTTGGCAGTATTAACAAAGATATTGAAATGTATAATGTAACAATTCTGATTAAGTGTTCTGAGTATTTTTCTATCGTATTCTGTAGCCAAAACCATGAAGAAGCTCTTTAACTGTCGTACGTCCTGATTTGCGATCCTAGCACACTGTAAAGAGGCTTTATCCAATAGGGTGCATAACGCGATTGTTTCAGCCCTCAGCCAATATGACCATGACCGGGTTGAGCACATCGATAGCGTACTGTAATATAGGTACTGTACTGTAACATATTGGGTGTTCTCACACATGTAGGCCATAGTAGCTGATATGGCCTCAATAGGTGCCATTGCGTCAAGCTGACCACAGAAGAGCTTCAACTTCTCTTCTGTAAAGTACCGTGGTATAAGTCCTGGATCTTGCATAAAGTAGCAGGTGTAAGATGGTAGAAGCACCCTGGGGTGGTGATGGCTGGAACCAGGAATGTCTATTTCGCCTGACTGAAGCCTTATTCGAAGTATCACACTACCGTAGTTGGGTCTATGTAGAGTTCCACAATGTGGCAATCGGCAATCGCTGCCTGAAACAGTTTCTCGTAGGATGGTAGGGTTGTACGTTGGAGAACAATATAGACGGTGCTCACAGCTGTATTTACAAGTAGAATGCATATCATCTACAAACCATGTATCAGCATTGGCTATCAATCTTAAGGCGTGTGCGAAGGTCAAGACAATAGTACCGGCATTGGTGTCTGGACAATTGTCATAGATTAGGAATGGCTCAGGTTAATATTGTACGGTCTGAGCCCATTCACTGTTGATAACCAAGTCCTCGAGTGATTTAGGTACAGGAGGAAGTCGGACCCTCTAATTCTGCTCATCATCTTCTTGGCGGTTTCTTACTTAAGGCGTAGCTTGGCATCATCAAGAAGGTCAGCGAGCGTCTGGGCAAAGAGGCCACCTGGTTTATATAAGGTCTGTGCAGTTAAAGACTTCACGTTTGCGTTATAATAATAACAATAATTGCAAAACGTCTATTCCGGTAATATCCTCGAAAAGAATCGATCTGAGTTACGTACGTAGTACAGGGATTGAGCCAACTCGTAGTCAAGGTACATAGCAAAGTTCATAAACAAATGGTCAGATGGAGTGGAAACTTACGAAGGGTAAACAAGTCTGAAAAGGTGAGTTTTCAAATGGTGACAGAAAGAAACTATGCTATTTGATGACTTGGCATGTTCGGAGAGTGAATTCTAAAGAGTGGGGACAGCAACTGAAAAAGCACGAGACCCAGCATGGGTTTTTACCCAGGGAACAGACACCAAATAAAAACCAGATGAACGGAGCTATCTCATCTTGGGTGCTAAGGATATCTTAGGAAATGGATATGAAGGTTCTCCAGAAGAAAGAGTTTGATACGCAATAGTACAGAGTTTGGAAATGATGCGAGATTGAACAGGGAGTCAGTGAAGAAATTTCAGAAGTGGGAGAGAATGAGAAAACCTAGGAAATCATGTCACAACTTGGCCTTGGTCAAACAAATAACAGCTGGGTCAGAGTCATCATTGTGGGAAACACTAGAAGCAGGTGTATCCTGGGACATATCCACTATATGCGATTTTTCCTAGTAGATTTGTGTATACATATAACCGTCCAGCAAAGTGTTCTGACTTACCTTCATACTGAATAGGACCTCCGTGGTTGTCTAGTTAATTGATGACATCAATGTTTGTTGCAATTGGAACTCATTGTAATATAAATTCCAGTTGCAATTTGTATCAATGGACTGCGGTAAAATGCAGTTCTCTTACTAATCTGTAATTTTATTTTATTGTGTGGGATTTTTGTCTCTATTTTTACTTCCTGAGATTATGTCCTGTGGAATTTTGTACTGTGGATTTATGTACAAGTAGATTTCGTACTACGGGATTTTTTCCAGTGAGATTTTGTCCTGGATTCGATTTCACGAGTTCGTTCTAAACTTAATGTGATAATGGTCTTCTTAAATTGTTGCATAAATCCATTCATCTACATAGAAAATACAAAGAGGTTCAGAAAACGATGAATGCTATGAAATGCAAGAACGATGTTGGTATTATTAGCGTTTAATTTGAAAAACAATCATTAATAACCTAGATGAGACAGTTTTAAAGTGATGATATATTTTATATTTGAATCTATTATAATAATACTTCTGACTCTGTTTGTGGTGCATTTGATGCGGATGTTGTGCGACAGTTTGTACCATGGGTGTTGGATGATTAACTTCAAATCATTATACATATATATTATTATTGTGCCTATGTGTTTGTTTGAAACCTAGTTTATCACTGTTATAGTAAATCTTATTCTTAATGTAGCGATATGAACGTTTCATAATGCTGAAGGTTATTGCTAATTAATAAATACTGAGAAACTCATTGTGTGAGATGGGTTCTTAACCCTAATGATTTGATATCCGCCCATGTGTCTTTCCGTTTAGCTATTTTCAGTGCGAACTTGCCTATATGTATGTATATATTTCTGTATATATATATATATATATGTGTGTGTGTGTGTGTGTATGTATGTATGTATGTATGTATGTATGTATGTATGTATGTATGTATGTATGTATGTATGTATGTATGTATGTATGTATGTATGTATGTATGTATCTATGTATGTATGTATGTATGTATGTAGCTGCTTATGTACATGGTGCTGATATTAATTAAAGAAGAACTTCAATCAAATAATGAACTATACTGAAAATGCAGGAGAGGGATATATTAATTGAGCTATATCTCATTATCATTATGCAGCTCTTCATAAGGTAATATGCGTTAGATGCAGTTGGTCGATATATCATATGGTAAAGTATATTGAAACATATGTTTCATGATAATGCTGATGTACCTAAATGCCAATAGTTTATCAGCAGCTTACCTTATTTACAGCATAACTCGGGCATTCTGAACTTGTTTGGAATAAATGTATTTTCTAATTAATCAATCTGAGCGCCAGAATTTCCTTTAATAAAAAAAAATTGAATGATATCATTTTAACTGGATGTTGATAGTAACGCCGCAATTGAAATGTGTGATATTAAATAACGTTAGCCGTTAAATCAGTTTAGGTAATTAGTTCTTTATGAAATGGAGGGACAAGAACGAAGCCATCGATGTAATATTATTGACACAGCAAACATTAGGATTCAATCCAGGGAACTGAATGACTGCAACGGAGTACTCTAATGGATCCACTTTTGCTCTATTTAAATTCATCATTACTTAACCCCCGGGGGGGGGGGATCCGTAGCCTAAGTGGTAAGACGGTTGGCCAAAATGCTCTAGTATCTGAGTTCAGACATCAGTCGATTTATGTCTGAAAAGTGTTTCAACTGTCACGATGCCTCATTATATTTAGGGGTCTATTTATCTTACGGATGTGCAAAATTGGCCGTAAAACATCAACATTAAGAATATTTGATCAGCCAGTAGTCTTTGGTTGTTTCATTATCTAACAATCAACGAATTAGAAGACTACAATAGTCAAAGTTTCAAAATGGCTGTGATGGTTCTGACTGACGTTCCTGTGTAGTATAAGTATTGATGCTGATGGGGGAGCTATTATACACGACTGCACTGGTTACGTTATAAGTTTACTTTATCACCAATGAAATTTTGATATTCAAGTCACATAGATGAGTCAGAGTATATCATATTCTACTGCCGTCCATACTTTATTATGTCTCTGAGGTTCAACATAGTCTATTTTGAATAAATCGCTTTAACATATCATAAACAGCCATCTTATTTTAAAGTTTCCCATTGTTTCTGTAAAAATAGGACGTGAAAAAATTAATAGGGATAAGATAAATGAAACTTTGAAAAATTAATTTGACATGGAGATGTTTAATTGTACCACTAATGTTCTTGACCTATTTAATTATCATTATAACCACACTGTTGATGATTCAAATTATTCGGCAGAGAAAAAACAATTACAATATGAAGATTTCGAGATGAAAGTAATATTTCACGAACTATGTAATTTAATGAAGTCAATATTTAGGTAAGATTATCTATATACGGTTATAGGTATGGTTTACCTATCACTGTTCGCCTGTAAACATTTGGCTAGCCTTTTCCTTTTTTTAGTTTTTGGTAAGAAACACCCAACTTATATCTAATGTAAGATTGCATTTATGTGTAAGCAGAAGACACGTGTACCATAACATGAAAGCTTACATTAACCATCAACAGATTGCCATTCTAAAAGACTGACAGTTATATTCAGGAAGTTCAATAATATATATATATGTTCTTCGGGTGGACAATTTCAGTTATTCTTTCAAAAGGAAAATAACAATCATCAGGAACAAGATCATTTTTGATTCTCCAAATAATACATGCAATATCACCATTGATGCGAATATATGTTTAATGGGAAAATCCTCGACATTTTTCGGCCGGCTCTCATAAAAGTGCACAGTCTCATGACGGAGGATCCACTGACGCATTAATTATGTCACATCTGTAGACTTTGATGTAAATGATCATCCGATACGTCTGAAGTCTTTAGTATTATTCGTTTTCACGTCAATGGGATACTTTAACTAGGTAAAGTCGAACCTCACCGACTAAACGAACCAAACAGCAATTAACGGAGAGAAATGTTTCCTGTCATCAGCTCTCAGACTGTGAAATAAGCTGCTAAGTCATAGCAAACTTGCAACAAATAAGGAAATATTTTGCAAGGTTCTTAAAACCCGCTTATATAAATTACCTTTATTTATTATATATAAATCAATGTATTTGTGTATGAAATTTGTTTGTGCCATATGAGATTAAAGCGTGTTTTAATTATGTTTTGAATCACTGCGACAAGAAAACTCAACAATGCTATGGCGCCTGGGAATGTACAATATATATATATATATATATATATATATATATATATATATATATATATATATATATATATATATATATATATATATATATATATATAAATAAGTCAAATCAAATCATATTGTTATCAGGAGACTGATACAAGACCGTTAGTTATCAGAATTCACTGCTCCCACCCCCCACCAATCCAACGCAACATGTAGCAGCAATGGCTGAGGCAGTTGTAACAGCAGCAACAACATAAATATAAAAATTATATGATACGTGTATGTCTAGTTAAAGGCTAGTGGCTTGAGATAAACATATATTTGACTTGTATTAGTGCCCTGATAGAGTTAGAGAGTTGGGTTGAAGTGAGAGGTATGGTTAGACAGAGACGGGGAATACCGGGTGTCAACATAACACTGTTCTGAGCGTAACACAGTTGCTCTTTGAATACAGTTATATTGGTTATTTATGTCTATAAAGAGAACAAAAACGTTCACTTCTTCTGAAGGCATATTTGAATCCTACATCATTTCTTACAATACGGATGCTACATTATCGTTACCAATAAGGTAAATATACATTTATTTATTGGGACAACTATTAGCTGAGATTAATGTTTGTAGAAGTTGTCTTGTTACTTTCCATAAAGTTCACTTACCGTGGATGATCTTTTTATTTTATTTGGTACTTCGCCAAAGAGTAATTTTGACAACACATTTGCATCCATTTTTAATTTAGGCGTAATTAAATATAAACTGCAGCCTGAAGTATTCTATACTGTATTTAATCACAAAATGGAGAAGTCAACCAGGACAAGGACACTAAATGAAAGATGATTAATAAGATAAGCCACATCAATTACACAATACTCCCCTAACTGTAATGTTAGAGGTTTTAGCAGAATTAGTCAGTGTAGTATCAGTAAAAGTAGACGTACTCGGGGCCATTATTGCTGTAATAGTCGGAATAGATTTTGCAAACGACTTCGAATGTGTGTTAAGGAAATAGCAAAGAGGAGGAATATTCTTCTCATTCTTGTAGAGAGTAATTAAGAGAGTGAGTAGGTGAGTGAGTGAGTGAGTGAGTGGCGAGTGAGTGAGTGAGTGAGTGAGTGAGTGAGTGAGTGAGTGAGTGAGTGAGTGAGTGAGTGAGTGAGTGAGTGAGTGAG
>JAODUP010000259.1:50000-75000 GCA_025642065.1 Paralvinella palmiformis | reverse complement strand
GAGAAAAAAAATCGCATAACCTATAGCCTCAATAAGATCTATAACTACTCATTGTTGATCATATTTTGATGTATCTTTTTTTTTCGGTCGTTTTCTCTTTTTTCTTTCTTTCTTGTATATTTCATCATCATATTGTTGATGTATCTCGGTAGATGTCGAAGGTGTATGGTGTGATATTAACGAGGAAACCATCGAGTTATTTCGTTCCATAGTATAGTATAGTATAGTATAGTATAGTATAGTATAGTATAGTATAGTATAGTATAGTATAGTATAGTATAGTATAGTATAGTATAGTATAGTATAGTATAGTATAGTATAGTATAGGATGTATTTCTAGAAATCTAGACAGATGATAGCCATAAGTTAGTTTCTGGTCTAGAATACTCCGATTGTATTTACCTGCAGAAGGGATCTAAAGCTTTAATAGTAAACACCGTGACTTACATGATTTTTTTATCATACCTTTTAATTACCCAGCCACAGAATAATATTCCACACATGTCATCATTTCATTTTTCTGCACATAGTATTAGTATTTACATCAAACAATATCCCAATTAGGGTTATGCTAGTGTTGCTTTCCCAATATTAAAAGAAATATGTTTTGCAATGGCATAGCGTAGCGTGGTGTGCCGCGCGCTGTCCGGTCCTGACGTCAAGTTACATCGCTTCACATAGGGTTGAGTATATATATTATATTATGTATCTTATGTTAAGTTTATAATGTTATGTTATGTTATGTTATGTTATGGCGTGTCGTATTGTGTTGTGCTGTGCTGGGATATATTGTGTTGTGTTGTCCTGTGCTGTACTGTGTTGTGTCGTGTTTTGTCATATCTTATCATGTCATGTCTTATCATGTCATGTCATGTCATGCCGCGTTGTTCGTAAGTGCATTACTGATTAGACATGAAAGACTTTAATCTAAGCACTTCCAATTTATCGACTGGACTATGGCAATATATTGTTATATAATTTCTCTCTTTCTCTCACCCTAATCGAATAAGACACAATTATTTAGTGGCCAGTACACAAAGTTAGTATTACCAAAGAAAAATTGATATCGTGAGTTAACTTTGTCGTGGGTAGAAACGCCGATATTACTTTGTGTTTACACGGATCACTTTAACTACCATGTAGCTGATCATTTATACAGCGAAAGAGACTGATGACGATACACAAAGCTGAATAAAATTATTCTATATAAATACATATTGATGCTATCAAGCTGGAGATTTAGAATAACCTGGCCAATCATTCTACAATATGGAAGTCGGTGTTCGGAAAGATTTCTCTTAGGACAAACTGTGTCTCTATCTGATACCATAAAAAACTCACATGACTCAGATTCCACCTGCACCACTCGCATGTACTTTTCAATAGAATGGATAAATATAATACTGCTATTCCACTAAGTACGTTTGATATATTTTAATTGATTCGTGCTGAATTCAGTTCATTACTGGTGTTCAGTTAAACACCTTAATTTCGATTGGATGATTTCTTTATGGTACAACGATTTAATAAAAACAACTGCACTACGACAAACGTCTTCTTATTAATGTCACGCACACAATACTACAGGTGAGACATGTACGTGAAGATTAAAATAAATCTCATGATCATGTGTGTTTTTGTTTTCTTTCAGACGATTGTCATAGTATCATCAATTATTGAAGCTATTGTCAATCAATTATATGAGAACTACACAATTCGCCTTCCATTTTTCAATTCAGGCCAGTATGGAGACAGCGACAACACCTTCATCGATGAACACAACCACTGAACGTTATGTTGTGTTCAAAACTGCTCCAGTGATGCGCAACATTATCTTCACCATTGGTGGAGTTGGATTGGTTGGAAACGTTTTTGTCGTAATCGTCATCTTGAGTGGAACGAAAATGCGAAAACAACTGACCAATACTTATATAATAAACCAAAGTGTAATGGATACGTTGGTTTCGCTATTTCTAATTTTGACAACTGTATTTGAAGACGATTCTAGTAAATTCAATACGTTCCTCGATGAGATGTTTTGTAAGTTCTGGTTGACGAAAATGTGGCTCTGGAGCGCCATCGTATCATCGACCTATAATTTACTAGCTCTGACAATGGAACGCTATTTAGCCGTCGTATATCCGATATGGCATAAAACGAAGCTAAACAAAATTGGAGTCGCATCTTCGGTAATAGTAGTCTGGCTAATTGGTCCGGTTTATAACATGGCCTATTTGTTGCCGACCTCTGGAATTACTGACGATGGTCACTGCGCCACGTTGACATTTTGGCCGAATGAGAAATGGCAAAAGGTATATGGCATTTCAGCCATCTTTGTTCAGTTTATGGGTCCACTATTTCTTCTGATTTTCTTTTACACTAGAATGTTTATTGTACTCCGTAGAAACATTATGAACGATAGGACTAGCGGATCCCGAAGTCAAATCGTACAAAGGCGGGTCGTTGATACAATGGGAAATGCGAGAAAAAATATTTTGAAAACGTTGGCCATCGTTGCCTTCTGTTTCGCATTCTGCTGGAGCTGGAACCAAACCTATTTCTTGATGTTCAACCTCGGATCTGAGTTGGTAGATTTCACGAGTCCTTTCTACAACTTTACTGTGGTAATGGTATTCTTAAACTGTTGCTTAAATCCATTCATTTACATAGCAAAATACGAAGAGTTTCAAAAAACAATGAAATCCTTGATATGCAAAAATAAGGTAGGAGTTTTTAGCGTCCAATTTTAAACTAAGTCATTATTAACCTTAGACGAGGTAGTTATTATTTAATTTATTAGTTAAGCCATGATATCAAGTTTTACTTTCGTAATACTAACTTCGTAGAATTATATTTTGTAATTGTTAGTTAAATAAATATCATCTAATTAAGTAATCTATGTATAAATATATATTATTATTGTAATTATGTTTATATATGTGGTGGAAGATGTGTTTGCTTGAAGGGTAGCTCATTGTTCTGATGGTCAATCTTACTGTATTATAAAGGAAAGAGAGACAAATATATGTTTCATTAATAACAGTTAAATGTGTGTTAGGGGTTAAAGGTAATTATTGTTGGCATGCATATTGATTGTTATTTATTTTGAAACGCTATTTGGTTGATTAATAAATAAGAATAAACTGATTGCTTGATGTACGTATATGTATGCATATAAAAGTATATATATATATATATATATATATATATAAGTGTGTTCGGACGAGGTGAAATGAACACGGACACAATAAGTAGGGAAATTTCATGAACAACATAGAGTACAGACTTTAAATTTATACATACTTTATACAGATTTTCCCGTAGATATACATATATATATATATATATATATATATATATATATATATATATATATATATATATATAATATATATATATATAATAATATATATATATATAATATATATATAATAATAATAAAAATAATAATATATAAAATATATATATATATATATATATATATATATATATATATATATAAAATATATATATATATATATATATATTATCGTACATTAAACCTCGATCACTCGACCGGGACCAGTGTTTCAAGGCCCGGTCTAATATCTGTATCACAGTTCTCGACCTGTCGGTCTAGTGTCCATTTTAGTGATAAAAAGATAAAAACGAGTACAGAGCTACAGGCTAATTCTAACCGCTATCCAACAAATAATCGTTTTCATTAATTTGTGCCATATCAAAGAACAAACACATAAATAATATCACTTGCTAAATCCCGTCAAATCTTGGACACATGCCTTCTGGCTATGAATAAAATATGCGTAATCTGGTAATGTGACAATCAACACCCGCAGCTTCCCAACTGATCAGTGTAATGAGTGTTCTGGGATTTATCTGAATACCGTAGATCAGTTTAATTTGGCCAATGTGAAATAATGGCGAGTGACATAATATCGTCATTTTGTTTCTGTCGCCAAAATATAATGTTTTTCATATGATGCTCTGAAAGCACTATTTTAATAACACACTGAACATATGTAATGTTCTCATTTATTCAACAATCGTTTCACATTACAATTTATAATAAAACAATATCTCGCTTAAAATCAATTGTCCCTGACATTGTCCCGGTCAGAAGCACTTATAATAGGAATCAACTGGAATGTCTTTCCCGGCCATGTTTGAAAGCATCAGTTTGTTGGGTAGCAACATTATATGGATGAAACGACTAGCCTACGTGTTTGAGTATAGAGATCTTAATTAAGGCTGAGTTGGTTGTCTAAAATTTAGCGATTGGGTGGGTGGCAAGGCGTCACTGACTTGATCAATGTACCAGGCATTGAATTTGTGTGCGAGATTTGTTATAATTTATATTCGTTTGTTAAGACTAAAAATATAACATGAAAACATTATATTTTACACTTCCTTATAGACAGTTTATTGTAACCTTCTCATCGTGTTAATTGCAATTGGTTTTTAACTTGCATGTCAATTACTTTTGTTGTCATTCAATCGTGATGATGGTTTTATCAATTACTAGTTCAGATCTGTTTAGAACGGAATTACTCGTTACATAAAGGCCAATGAATTAGTCTACTTCAGATTTGGTTATGGCTGGTGAATAACGGTGTGTTGAAATATGGTATTCCCTGAATAGCCAAGAAAATAAAGCAAAAAATCAGCTTTCTCGACAGACCAAAATTCGTAATTGTTTGCTGTCACTAATGTGTTCAAAATGATGAAATAGCCTATTTTTTGTCACCAAATTAGGCTGATCTACAGTATGCAGATTAGACTTTAAAACAAATACAAATAGGGTTAGGCTTACACACTAAATGTCTCAAATCTGTCAGCGGGAATTTCAGCTTCTTTATTCTATTTTATTTATTTTCATGTTTTTTGGGTACACTATGCGTCTTTATTAAAAGTTTGGAAATTTGTAAAAGAAGTGATAGAATCTGGTGTACATAAATTAAAAGTTGACAAACCATCAACTACATCTCAAGCAGAATACAAAAAAAAATAAACCAAAAGTAAAGAAACTTTCAAATCACACTGGAACATAGGCAAGATATCTAAATTATATCTATGTGCTTATCATCACATGCAAGTATTGTGTATAACTTGTTCTGTTATCTTACAATAATATTATTATTTAAGTATTTATTTATTTTATATATAAGCTATTATGGATTTTACTTATATTATTTTGTGTATCTTAGAAAGTATTAAATTATTTCTGACCACGTGTCTGTTGCGTAAAACGAGTGACTGACGTCATGCATGAAACTTACGGGGCTTATACGGCCACGGGTTGTAGTTAATGCAATTCTTTACTGGCCAATATCATTTTCATATTTATCTAATAAGAATTACTTTTATTCTAATGGTTGGTTACTCTGTCACGTTTATCTTGCATATGAACATTTTTTTTGTATGGGTAGAAACGTCACAATAACTTTTGTATTTCCTTGTCTTGAGCTGGCAGCCATGTGGATAATTAATTGTGCGATAGTATATACACGCCTACTCGGTGAATGCATACACAGAGTGGTCACGTCACAAACTACTCTTGGATGACAGCATTTCACTGACCATAGGTATGTCGGATTTGCTAAGAGACAAAGGATAATACCGAATATTCATGATGATTCCATATAATGTGTTTGAATGCTGCCAGGAGACAAAGTGTTTTTACATTTTTTTTAAATTAACGTATTTCACACAAATAAACCAATATGTTGAATCTATTGGATCAATCTGGAAAGGATATTGACAACCACAACTTGCTTTAACGTGTTTTGAAGCATTCAAACAAGCTCGCATTATTAACTGAGTGATCAATCTATAATGTTTAATTTTCATAGAGGTCTCAACTATATTACTTTTGCGCTCACTCGGTCTAGTGTCAGCACAGCAGGTCTAGTGTTAAAATATTTTACTAGACCTGCAGATCTAGTAAGATTTCACACGTAATATATATATATATACTGTATATATATATATATATATATATATATATATATATATATATATATATAACATTTAAACAATTCTTGCTTTGCTTTAGTGATGAACTCATCCTTATTGGGACACTCATGTCCTGTAGGTCCTTCACGCCATCCAGGAGTAGAGCACCCCTTATACAAATTAGGCTGCAGCTGATCTGTGGTGGCCTGTAAAAATACTGTGATGCCATTGCCACGACGTTGCTGGGGTAGTGGCACTTCTCAATTGGAAGGAGTGTTAGGGGCTCTCCCCTAACGAATTGAGGATTGTTTTGCATTCTAGGCCACTTTTTCACCCAAACCATAATAGACGACCGATTTTCTGCCGATAAAATAGGCGACCAGGGACTGTAAAATAGACTGTTATTGAAAGGTTGTGTCACAAGCTGTGCAAGATGGAGCACACTTGGCCAGTAAATCTCTGACTGAAAGATCCCAGTCAGGTGAAGGCCGACATGTTTGGATCTGGCTGTCCATACCTGGAGGATTCTCGTATGAAAAGCTAAACAAGTCCTTAGATAGCCGCAGCATAGACAAATCCAGCCCTTAGCGAAGCAATTCCGGATAATAGCTGGTTCGACTAATTACCATGTATAGAATCCATATAGACGATCGTTGTTTCTTAAAATTACAATGATTAATATATCAGAAATAGAGCGCATATTGGACAACCAAAACTATAATGTGATTAATTAAGAAATTTACAGACAATTTATATCCAAAATATTTGTAGAGATTGCAATTACAATCTAAAGATTGCACATCTCTAACAAGATCTGCTCAAGCAGCAAATATTGAAATCACATAACAATCACATAAAACTGCAAATAGCACGGCCCACTGGACAAGACATAGTCAAAACATAACGTCATACCCACCGGGAGATATAACTGGGTAAGAGCTATCATTGGTCAATATGTTGGTGATATTCGGCCAATGACAATCCGCACTCTATCATGCTAATAAAACCTCAATCAAATTATCACAACTGGCGGTTGCTTGACAGGTAATAGTGTTGGACTGGGACCCGGTCACTATGGCGTTTGGCTACGTTGGGTAGGTGGCAGCTCTAGACAGGTCAATTTAAATGGGACTTGCATCGGGACTTTGGAAAGGTGGTGCTGAATGGCAGGTAACACTTCCAGATAGGTTGCGTTAAGAGATTGACTGATTTTGACTATATATATATATATATATATATATATATATATATATATATATATATATATATATATAATTAATTTTTGTTTAAAATTTTGTGATGTCCCTGCTTCATCTATATGGCCCTTTCTCTCAGAAATAGCCACCACTCCACTTACTAATTATACCCCGTATTTTTTATAGTTTTATCTTTTAATCTTCTCCTTAGAAGATTAAATATATATAATCTACCTTTTAAATTATATTAACATCATTGTCAAAGTTTCTTATGACACAAATAGCATTTAAAATACAACCTAAAGGAAAAAATAAACATTGTATAATGAAGAAATTTGTTTGTGATTTACGTGATTTGATGAAATATTAACTGTCTCTTTAAGGTATGCTAGTTAAGACTTTATGTGCATCTGTGTTTATTTTTCGGCATCTATATTTAATATTTATATATTTAACAATGGAAATAAGCACTCCCTATATTGGTATACTACATCTGATACTCTAACACAGTTCCGCACTATTCTTCAAGTTAGCCTTAAAATTTGCTTCTTTTCTAATATTTGTATATGTATTGAACGGTATCTAATGACAAAATAAAATATAAATCTTCAAAATAAAAATCGATGATGATGATTATGTTAAAAATTAAATCGTGATGTAAAGATGCATATTTAGTACTCCGTTTTTACCATAATTTACCTCCATTTTATTGTTTGATGAATAGTTAATCTATTAGCCTCATTTTTATGGTAATAAAAAGATAAACAATTGGAGCATCCGAAATGACTACACCAACTATTTTCATTTATTATTGGTTGTATCTTGCGTGTGACGGGAGTTAACTTTTAAAAAAAAACACCCAATAACATATTTATATTTATTAATGGCACATCACTAGACGTTTTCTTAGAAATACAAAGTTTTGAATTTAGAAATACGAACAGAAGGATAAGCTTCTCTTTCTGTTGTAAACCTAGATTACTAAAATATGATATACTAATGAATAATGATTACTAATCTTTCCTTACAGACTAGCGTGAAACTTGGATTTGATTAAATGTATCATATATCCATAACAAGGATTTTATGGCTAAGATATCAATTATTAGCAAGCTGATATTACAATATCACAATATAAATGATTCCTCATTATCCAGGGAGCAGTCACAAATGCATTCAATTACTGTGCAAACTGTGACATCTAAATCAACAATAATATATATATATATAAAAATTTATTATATATATATATATATATATATATTTATTTTTTATATAAAAATTTGTTGGGCTGTAAACCTTTTTTACTGATCTGCTATTAATAATAGACAATGAAGTGAAGATTAATAATTATGAAGATAAACATTTTTGGTATGTACCAGATATAATTATGAATCTGTCGAAGAATTTGGTAAATATGATCACATTGATAATTTCTTATTGGAAAAAAATTAATTATACTTGAAAATATTGTTAAAATATTAGGATTATGTTTAGATAATAAAATAAAATTTAATGAAAATGCATCCAAGATTTGTGCTAAAGCCGGTAAAGGAGTTCAAGTTCTATATAGATTGAATAGCTTTCTTAATGAATGTAACAAAATGTTGCTTTAGAGTAATTTTTTGGAATAATATTTAAACTAATTTTGTAACATATGGCGCTTTTATTTAAATCCTAATATCTATCACCTTGAAAAAATTTATAATTTTATATATATATATAAATTTTTTTTGGGTTTTGTGTGTGTGTGTGTGTGTGTGTGTGTGTGTGTGTGTGTGTGTGTGTGTGTTGTGTGTTGTGTGTGTGTGTGTGTGTGTGTGTGTGTGTGTGTTGTGTGTTTTAGCTGTGTATAATAAGGCACAGGCACAGAGAATCTCGAACCGTGAATTCAAATCTGGACGTTTTTTCAGGGACTGAACCCGAATGGGACTTTTTTTGCTGAGACATGTGTAATGTTTCCCCGTCCTAACGCCACAAAATCAAAAACAACCCTACGCCTGGGGGTTTGGGTTAAAACACCCAAGTCAGATCAGGCAGTAGTCAGAATTTTAGCTTAATGGTTTGGTTTTGTTTCGGGGAGAATCCCCAGGGTGTCGCTTAATCGCCAGCCTCATGTTGAGGGGGGAAACCCCCTCCCCCACCCCACAACAGTCGGAAAGATGGAGCCGAAATACCCCGAGGGTGGTCACTGCCAGAGTGTTTTTTCCTCATGGGGTTTTTTCTCCCCCATTTTTAAAAATTTTGGGGAACGGAGGGTTTTTTGTGGTCACCCCCCACGATGTAGTGAAGGGGAAAAAAAAAACCCCGGAAAGTTTACCTTTCGGGCAACCTACCGTTAAATGCCCAAAGGGTTAACCCAGGGCCCCCGGAGCCACTTTGCTTTAAATTTTCTAAGCAGCCCTATTTATACTATTTTCAATTCTGTATCTTTCTTCAAAGAATACTATATAAACTATATAACCCAAACTTCTTAAAGACCCCGTTTTTAAAATGTCATAAGGATACTATTAAAATGTTTAGCTAATTGCTATTACAAGACTGACATCTGCGCTGAAGGAGACCATAATAGCCCGTCATAGCTTCGATAGTGTTAACACGCTGTTAACATTTTCAAACCAGACCTAATGTCTGCTATTCTAACTATTGTAGTAATAACGTTCTTAAATGCTATTTATGACAAGCAGATTAGATCTAATCGTGAATGCCATAGAACAAACTGGACATAACTGGACATAGGAAAGATAATTATCATCCCAAATACAACCAAGGTGAATTTGATATGCAACTAAAGTTGTTATTTAAAACACTGCAACCGAGCAAGCTGTGTCCGTCTAATGCTACCGCCAAAAATAGCAGTTCTCATTTCCTTCCGGGAATCACAGCATCAGGTGTCTAATCACCATAAATTGCTAAAAACGTGCTGACTAATATCACGAAGATCACAGTCTGGCTGTATTAAATTTGTTCGTATTTTTTTGGTTTTCGCTCAGTCTGTAATTAATTATGAAACAATATCAAAGTAAGTATGATGATTAGGCGATAACCCATGCTGATCATGATGATCATGATGATGACGGGGATGATCATGAGCTGTTTTCTTTATGCTTTAGAAGTGATGAATTGTTATTCGCATTTTTTCTAGAGAACATTATCATGATAATTGAGCAAAGGTCTAAGAAGGAACAAATAACGTTTATATTATAATTTTAGTTGAAAAAGAATACCCCATGCCTTATCAAAGTCTTTTTCGTTAGAACATATTCTAAAAAATCGTATAATTTGCGATCTTAATAAACCTTTGTGTGTGTGTGTGTGTGTGTGTGTGTGTGTGTGTGTGTGTGTGTGTGTGTGTGTGTGTGTGTGTGTGTGTGTTTTTAGCTGTGTATAATAAGGCACAGGCACAGATAATCTCGAACCGTGAATTCAAACTCTGGACGTTTCTTCATGGGACTGAATCCAGAGTGGCGACTTTTCTTGCTCAGACATGTGTAATGTCTCACCAGTCCCTAAACCGCCAAGCAAAATCAAAATACGAATCACCTACAGCCGTGGAGTTTGGGTGTAAAACACCCAAGTCAGATCACGGCAGTAGTCAGAATATTTAGCTTAATGGTTTGATTTTGTTGCTCGGGGAGAATCCCCAGGCTGTCGCTTAATCAGCACAGCCTCTATGTTCGAGTGGTTGAGAAACCTCCTCCCCCACCACTCACAGGGGAGCAGTACGGAAAGATGGAGCCGAAATACCCTGAGGGTGGTCACTGCCAGAGTGTTTTACGTCCTCATGGGGTTTTTAACGTCCCCCTTTATTTTAAATAATTCAGTGGAGACGGCAGCGCCATTTAACGTGGTCAGCCACCCACGATGTAGTGAGCCGAGAAATTAATCCCTGGAAAAGTTTCGACCTCTTACGCGGTTCGAACCTGCGACCGTTGGCACCAAGTGCCAAGTGCTTAACCGCTAGGCCACCGGAGCTCAATTTAGCTTAATTATCTAAGCAGCCCTATTTATAGCTATTTTTCAATTGCTGTATCTTTCTTCAAAGCAATACTATATAACCTATATAACCCAATTGTCACTGTCTTCAAAGATCAGTTTTTATAACGGGCAGTCGTCATGAATGACGACTATTAAAACTGTTTAGCATAATTGCTATTACAAGACTGACATCTGCGCTGAAGGAGACCATAATAGCCCGTCATAGCTTCGATAGTGTTAACACGCTGTTAACATTTTCAAACCAGACCTAATGTCTGCTATTCTAACTATTGTAGTAATAACGTTCTTAAATGCTATTTATGACAAGCAGATTAGATCTAATATTGAATGCCATAGAACAAACTGGACATAACTGGACATAGGAAAGATAATTATCATCCCAAATACAACCAAGGTGAATTTGATATGCAACTAAAGTTGTTATTTAAAACACTGCAACCGAGCAAGCTGTGTCCGTCTGATGCTACCGCCAAAAATAGCAGTTCTCATTTCCTTCCGGGAATCACAGCATCAGGTGTCCAATCACCATAAATTGCTAAAAACGTGCTGACTAATATCACGAAGATCACAGTCTGGCTGTATTAAATTTGTTCGTATTTTTTTGTTTTCGCTCAGTCTGTAATTAATCATGAACAATATCAAAGTAAGTATGATGACTATGACGATAATCATGCTGATCATGATGATCATGATGATGACGGGGATGATCATGAGCTGTTTTCTTTATGCTTTAGAAGTGATGAATTGTTATTCGCATTTTTTTCTAGAGAACATTATCATGATAATTGAGCAAAGGTCTAAGAAGAAACAAATAACGTTTATATTATAATTTTTAGTTTTATCTCATAACAATTACCATGATAAACATGAACCTTTTTTGGATCACATGTCACAAAGGTTTATGCTGAATAAATCTGATCCTGCAGAGATTCATTATGCCATCTTCCTATGAATTCTGATTATTGAACATCAATTATTGTACAAAATGAAGCTGGAGACTATTAAGATAAATTCAATAATATAGTTCCTTGGCAGATTGTTGAACTTCATAACATGGCATATTTATTACTACCATCTAGAAGAGCTTATTAAGAACCCTGCGTTGTGTTAAGCATTACATCGAGATGAGCATTGAAACAAACCCTACGGCGTGTCGGTAATGTATATTTATTCAATTAATGTATCTCTATTTCTTCTCTTCTTCTTCTACAGTAGAATAAATATTAAATTGCCTCGTAAAAGTGGAATAAATACCAAATTGGTTCTAATCATCGGCCCAGTAATCTAAGGCTTAGGGATATCATAGGAATTACAAGTAATACTTTCCAGAACACATTGGCCATGATCTATTGTTTATGGTAATGTATTCGATCTGGAACTAAATATATTTCTTATCGATCAACTTAGGTTCAAAGTCAGTAGATTTAACGAATTCATTGTCTATTTATAACATAAATCCATTCATTTACAATGCAAAATAAAAAAGATTATTATTATTACTGTTATTATTATTAGAAAGAGAATGGCACAAGACCATTAGCTATGATAACTTAGTAATTTGTGGTAGATGTAGCAACAGTGGTAACAACAAGAACAAACATAATGATAATAATGATATGACACTGGCTCTTGTGGCTAAAGCAACTCAAGTAATTCTGTATTATTTAGGTCGCAGTAATGGAAATTCAGTGTTTTTTTTCTCCAGAACTAAGGCATCTACAGGAAAGCCCTCTTTAAATTAAATCTCTATATATGGTACAGAGAAAAGGCAAGATTAAAAATTCTTTTGTAAACATAATTTTTTAAACAAATGAGAGTAATCGATTTCATGAGCTGGAAGTATATTATTCTTTTGTCAGCGTCGTGATAGACCGGGGAAAAGATGTGAATCGACACGAGATGATATATATATCTGAAGTTGAAGTTAGACAATATCCACATCTAGTACAACAAGCCATATTAGTCTCAAAATTGATGTGACAATAATAGTTAAAGATTATGATATTATTTTGCTTACCGAGCTTTACATGTATTATGTATATTTATCATAATGTTCTTCATAGCAGTGCGTTATTTTTATATCACATTGACGAAACCGTTTCTATTCATAAAGGTCTCTGTCTTAACTTTGAGTTCAAATTTACTAACCCTCAACAAACATTGATCACAATCATAATAAGTTTAAGAAAATCTACTAAGTTAATTTTTCGCAGGTGATTAGAGAAGGAATTGAATATTTTCGTATAAGCTGAATTGCCTCTTATTATCCAAAGCGATAATATCATCACAGGAAAGGAACCAAATATGTATTAAGATTCCGATTATTTATCACCTGAATTGTCTTCATTCGACTCCTATATTGTCATCTACCAAAACTCCACCTAATTTCCTGGAATTAAATTACTTTTACAGAGTTCAGATCAAATATTTAGAAGAATATGAGTATGTTATCATAACACTGTTATAATAATAGCAAATGTGCTCGTCTTATACCGTTTAAATAGAATTTCATTGAATTTAATATTATTTCTTATAAAAGACAATAAATAGAAGTAGATGCAGTTAATAGTTGGCTTTATAAACCTGTAATATTCTGAAAACGCCGGCCATTGTTGCCTTCCGTTTAACATTCTGTTTGAGCTAGATCCAAACCTATTTCTTGATGTTCAACCTCGGATCAGAATTGGTAGATTTCATGGCATCCCGACAAAATCGGTCAATACGAAATTTAGCTGGACATAATCGCAAAAGTAAAAAAATAACATAATCTCAGAAAGTGAAAAGAGAGACAAAATACCCCCACAATTAAAATTAAACACTTTTTAAATTTATTAATATACACAATAAAATTAATTAACTATTTTTCTTTATGCACTTCCGGGTAAATCATTTAAATGACATGCAATAACAGATATAGTGAAATAATGCCTGGAAATATTTACAAAGATATTGATTTTTAACACGGATATTGTAGCCAACACCACGAAGAAGCTCTTGATTGGCTATCCTGTCGCAGTGTGAGTAGGTATGCCTGCATATTTTTCTGCTTTTGTTTAACTAGCTTAGGTAGATTCTTAATTAAGTCCTCACATAGTTTACTGCAAATTAAGCAGTTCTCCTTCTCAGTGCCTTCAGTTAGTATCAAAAAAGTTGGATGGCTGTATCTAATAAGGTGCGTAAGGGGATTGTTCCATCCATCATACTGGTTGTTAGTGTGTGGTAAAGTGAAGGAATCATCTTTACCTGAATGCCAATCTGACTGTGGCCTGGTTGAGCACGTAGATATCTTCCAGTAACATAGGTCTTGTCCTGAAACATCTGGGGTGTTCTCAGGCAGGTATGCCATACAAGCTGGAATGTGTAAGATGGTAGGTGCACCGTTGTATATTGATGGCTGGATCCTGGAATGTCTGGAAGATCTTGATGACACCTTGTTCGAAGTAGCACAATATAGAAGTTGCGTCTATGTATAAGTCCATGATGTCGCAATGGGCAATCACTACCTGTATGAGTTCCACGTAGCAGGCAGGGACATGCGTTGGAGAACAGCACAAACGGTGCTGACAGCTATTTTACCAAGTGGAGCACGTTTCACATACAATTGCACGACCTCTCTGGTAGCCATCGTGAACGTTCCATCGACAAACCATGTATCAGCATCGGCTATCAGTGTTACGGCGAGTGCGGAGGCGAAGACAATAATAGGGGGCAATGGTGACTGGACCATTGTCATATATTTGGAATGGCTCAGGTTCATCTTGTATGATCCGAGCCGATTCACCGTCGATAGTCAAGTCGTCGATTGAGTCAGCTACGATTGGATCTACTACGTATCATTTTCTTGGCGGTTTCTTACTTGCTCAGGCGTAGTTTAGCATCATCGGGAAGAGTATCGAACGTCTAGGCAAAGAGATGACCTGGTTTCTCTGGATTATACAGCCAAAGACTTCAATTTGTTCTTATAATTATAATAATAACAATTGCAACATTTTAATTATGGCAATATCTGTGAAACGAATTGAGCTCAGTGGTGCAACTAATATAGAGATTTGCAAATTCATAGTCAAGGTGCAATGCGAAGTTCATCAACAAATGATCAAATGCTGAAAGAAAAAACTATATTATTTTATGGCTTAAAATGTTCGGGGAGTTAATTCCAAAGAGTGGGGATAAAAACTGACAAATCACAAGTCCTATCATCAGCTCCCAGACTGGAAAAAGATAGTAAATCATATGAAACTAGCAGCAAATAAGGAAATATTTTGAAAGGTTCTTAAAACCCGCTTATTTAAATTACCTTTCTTTATTATATATTAACCAGTATATTTCTGTATATGATGTGTTTGTGTCATATGAGCTTAAAACATGTTATACATTTTATTTTTTAATGTAAAACACTTACAACAACTAAAGTTTTATAAGAGGCTATGTAAAATAATAATAATAATAATAATAATATAATTATTATTATTATTATAAATGGGTTACATCTGTGTGTTGGATGTTTGATGTATTATGTTGTGTAAAACCAACTTTAATGGAAAATGTTTACTCATTTCTTCATAGTTGGGACATAGAATCATGGGGTAATAGACCTTTCTTAATATTCCCTACTGAATATTCATGAGTACAGCCAGATTGAGGCTGAGGGAGCTACGCGCGAAATTATCTATATGGCGGAATATCAGTTCAGTGACATACAAAGATCGTTCTTTTTTATAGTTCCAGAATTTACATACAGTTTTGTATTTTAATTACACCAGGAATAGGAGCAAAGCTTCTGGAGATGCTAACCTTGGAAAAGGTCATAAATATTTCAGCGAAAGTTATATTTTTGGCTTAAAAGGTATGTACTATGTTATTGTTATTCTGTTACTAGGGTCTAGTCATCGTGAGTCAGTCTAGTGCTATTAATCCACTCTTTCGCTGTTTAGTTCAGTATCTGACAATGTTTAAAAGTAATTTACACATATACAATGAATGTTTATTTCCCGCATATACATGTACATCAACTGGATTATATATAGCCCCATACATGTGTGTGTGTTCAGCTAAATCTGGATTTACGGGGGTCACATCATGGTTATATCTATTCTATACAAATGTACAGTACCAGTTGAATGGAATACTTATCATTATGATTAGGCTATCACCCGTATGTTTAAAAAAGACAAAAACTTAATAAAGAGTTCATATTTTATTTTATTTGTTATCCCTTTCTAAATTCAAAAATAAGTTTATTTTATTTTTAATCTGATATATTACAGTATTGCCTGGTACTCTCGGATGTAACATTCAGGGACGGTGTCACATGTCCAAGAAAAAAATCTAGAACCACATCATGTCAATTTAAGTATTGTTGGTGTATTCTAATTTAATATACAACAAAAAACATGAACATAAATATTTTTATTATGGATACATATATACAGTATTCATTTGATCTATATACAATGTATTAAATGTACATTAATATTTCTATCAATATAAGTTAGCCAAGCTAAATTTCTACAATGTTTACAAAGTTCAATTTAATTATTAACAAATTAATATGGATAACATACTCATGGTAATGACTATGTATTATTTATATCAGGTTGAATTTGGGAGTCCAATTATATCATCAAGAAGCTCCTGAGACAAAGATAATCCTGCAACAAGTGATGGGCTAGGACCAAGTGTCATCAGTGTATCTTGTACATGTGCTAAGTGCCAACAGCAGCAACAACATCAACATAAAACATAAAGATAATTATATGATATGTGCGTGTGTGACTAAGGACTTGTGGCTTGAGATAGAAGTATAGTGATTAGTATAGTTATTAGTGCCCTGGTAGAGTTAGAGAGGTGGATTGAAGAGCGAGGAGGGGGTATATCGAGAGAGGGGGGATATCCTTAATATGACAACGAGAGTTACGTGACAAGGATAAATCACATCAGTTCACCCATGCGATATATGGACAATGCAATGGAAGATAATATAACAAAACTAATTACTCTCACAATTGATGCAGGAATAATACTTTAAGGTGGATGCTACCATTTGTTTCTACCGTACTTGACCTTGATATTGAATAATATTATCCTTCGGGTTAGTTCATTATTACCAATATCGTATTGACAAAACCGTTTCTCCCTTTCTAATCGCCCTTCCGCCCTTTCAGTACATATGTGCCAATGCTACTGATGGTTACACAATCTGATAAATGTTTTAAATGGTGATTAAAGAGAAGTTGGAAGATTTGTTCTTTATTCCCTGAAGCGATAATCCTGCCACAGTAATGAAATCATACATACTATATATATATATATATATATATATATATATATATATATATATATATATATATATATATATATATATATATATATATTATATATATTTTATTCAAAGGACATCTAGGCACAACTACAAGTGACATCCGGGAGTTAACTCTCCTTAGGAGAGATATATGTGATTTTAAGAAGAATATTGATGTGTCATCATAACACCGTTCTGAGCATAACATACTTGTTTGCATTAGTTATATTGGTTACTTACTTCTGTCATTAAAGAGAACGAAAAGGTTGCACCTCTTAAAAAGGCATATTTGAATCCTACATCATTTCTTACAAAAGGCAGACAATACTGATGCTACAGTATCGTTACCAATAAAGTAAATATGCATTTATTTATTGGGACAACTATTGGCTGAGATTAATGTTTGTATAAGTTATCTTGTTACTTTCCATACAGTTCCCTTACCGTGGATGATCTTTTTATTTTATTTGGTAGTTCGCCAAAGAGTAATTTTGACAACACATTTGCATCAATTTTGAATTTAGGCGTAATTAAATTTAAACTGAAGTGAGTAAATGAGTGATTGAGTGGGTGAGAGAGTGAGTAAGTGACTTAGTGAGCGAACCAGCGAACGAGCGAGCGAGCGATTGAGTGAGTGAGTGAGTGAGTGAGTGAGTGATTGCCACCAAAGCATATGATTGGTAGTCTGGTACGCTGGGCAATATAACTCAGCATATAGAGTGTTAGTTATAGTTAGTGTACAGTATTAGAAAGAGTAGTAGCAGTAGCAGTAGCAGTAGTCTTAATAGTCGCTGTAATAGTAGTAGTAATAACAAATAGTTAAAACATTTGAATAAGTAAGTAATTCGTTTTTATTGTTGTTATTGTTGTTGTTGTTGTTGTTGTTGCTCGTGCTCCTACTGCTGCAACAGTATTTGTACAACTACCAACTCTTTTGTAGCAATGTTAAAATAGTTATGCTCTCAATCATAATTATAAAGGACATACTCTAATCAGGCAATTTATAACAAAAAAAAATTTAATTTGCGATCAAACACTCTTCCATATTATTTCTTGGACTTCTGAACGTCTTCCCGAAAACAATCTCTTTCTTCTACCATTATGTTTAATGAATCGTTTAGAACTAACGTCTGCATTCTAATATCAAGCCATTCCTATATTAAATATGAATCACGATTAGCTTGGACACGGTCAGTGATTTATGACCTGATAGTTGCTGAATGAAAATATTCGCCATTTCTATTTACATGATCTATTCCAAAACAGAACTGAATCAAGCGTGATATGTGTGTTTACCTTATAGTTTTCAATAGACGGAGCATTAAACTCGTTTTAAAGATATATTCACCACGATATTGTCATATTCTGTTTTAAAAGACTTTCTTGGCTATTTCCGAACTGTACAAAAATAAAGTCCACCTAAAAATATTAAATATTTCCCTTATATAGTTTATTGCCATGCTCTAATATTAACAAACATTGAATCAAATGAATAACTTATTTGTTATTTTTTACCTGTTCCCTTCATTCTGTGTATGTCTGTCTATAATCATCAAAAATGTGGAGTATTACTATAAAGAAACACTTTCTTTTTTCATATATTAGATATTAAATATATATTTCAATAAATTATAACTATTGCTACAAGTCTACAGCTTGAAAGTCTATTAGCTGAAATGTGGAGTTACTTCTTACCTTCCTAAACATAAAGTAACTCCATATTTCAGCTAATAGAGATAGATTGAATAATTTAATGGAAAGTACCAGGAATCACCTGATCTTTATCATACATTGAAGTATCTCTTAAAATATTTAGTATCTGTCTGTGCGAGTATATGCGTGTATGTGCTTTTGCTTGCGTGTGTATGCATGCTGCATTTCTCTGTGTGTACGTGCGTTGGCGTTTGAGCGTGTGAGTGTGTGTGTGCATATGCATGCGTGTGCGTGCGTGTTCGTAGAACTGTGTACGTGTGTGTATGTACCCGCGCGGGTGTGTCAGTATGTGTGTGTTTACGTGTGTATGTATGTATGTGTGCGTGTGTGTGCGTGTACGTATTTGGATGAGTGTCTTTGCTTGTGTGTGTGCGTGTGTGTGTGTGTATTTGTATTTGTGTATGTGCGTGTGTGTAAGTGTATATGCATATGTGTATGTGTGTACGTGTATGTGTATGCGTGTACCAGGATACATATATAGTTGCACTGGCTCAGAATATATACATCTAAAGATTCTTTGACACCTATCCCTCCATAAATCTATACAAAATTAAAACTACAGTTACATAATCTGGTGAGACATTACACATATCTCAGCAAGAAAAGTCGCCACTCTGGATTCAGTCCCCTGAAGAAACGTCCAGAGTTTGAATTCACAGTTCGAGATTCTCTGTGCCTGTGCCTTATTATACACAGCTAAAACACACACACACACACACACACACACACACACACACACACACATATATATATATATATATATATATATATATATATTATGTTACTGTTAATCTGTATAATCAAGTAATATGTATAGTACCTAACAAATTCACGTACGACGTCTATTGCTAACTGAGATTTAATAAATATTACCTGAAAATATAAGATAATATACATATTACCTGATTATATAGTTTAACTGTAATATGTATGCGTAGATTTATACCCATGTCTGGGCTACTCATCAGCCTGTGGGTTCCAGCTAATACGCTTTTCGTACGCGACTAATATGTCACGCTCACAAGTTGTAGAGGTGGCTCAATGCTGGCTACAAACAAAAGCGGAAACGTTTACCATTTGACACCACAGATCGCAGTAAATAACACGTGCATGTGGTTCAATTGTGAATTAGTATATAAACCAGATAAATACTTTGACACCACAGTTTACATTCAGTTTAAATAGCATATTTCGACATCTAAAATGTTGACCTCAGCTTTATTCAGGGTTTGAATAACCAAATAAATCCTATCGATATCAGCCATATGAAAAAAACGTCGGAATGGTATGGCTTCGCAAGTTGTTCTCTAACCTCGATGCGTTAACCAACATTATACTTTAACTTTATTGAACACGTGTTAAGATACACACTACTATACATGAAAGCAGGGAAGTGGCTTAGTTCAACAAACGAAGTAGTAATTATGCACAATAGATTATTGCTGGACTAGAACGAAATATCATTTCAATCCTGAGTAAGTACTATAATTTACTCAATCCGAACAGCTAATTCCTACTATGTTTCTTTTCATCACGTAGTGTTATGTTTTGGGATAAATATTTAGTGGCACTGGCTCAGAAAATCAACATCTAAACAGCCGTTGACACAAATTCCTCAATACATTTATACATATTTAGAACTAATTATACATCAATCTAAATTGTCGAGCCTGGAAGCATGTGATGAGTATGTGTTTGAGTAAGGCTTTGTGCCTATAATGGCAGAATGCGTTGTATGCATTGAGATATGTGCTGGATTGGAACAGGTCTGAATCAGAGATAAAAATACTGTAAAGAGACGTAGGACAGCTGTCTAACGGAATACGGCCCTATATAAATGTCACATATTATTATTATTATTATTATTAAATATAAAATATTCTACACCTACACTTATTTATGCATAGATAGACAAATGCATGTGTGTGTACTACTCATCAGCTTGTGGGGCCCAGCTAGTCGGTTTTCGTAAGCGACAAATATGCCTTGCTCACAAGGAATCGGTCAGATGCAGTCTACGTAACTATTTTTGACGGGAATTAATTGATACATCAGGCGAACTACCCAAATATTGAGTGACTCTCTATAAGGTTTCATCTATTATCACCCAACTGCTGCCAAAATTAAATGCTACTTTTTCTTGACAAACTCTTTCTGGCAAATGTTTATTCGTATATCTTTGTTCCAAACCACTTTTTATATCCATTTTATTGATATTGTTTCACTCAAAAGTATATTTAACAGTTACTTGAAATCGAAAAGTCAGTAACCATGTCAAACGCTAGATGGAATCACTGTAGACAGTATAACAAAACACGGCCCAAGCTAATGGGATAAGCTTACAATCTCAACTAATATCATATCTCTGTCTTGATCATCTACATGGAAAATGGCTCCACGAATGTACAAAAATGGCCTTACACTGTAGAAGAACAATAACACATAATATATTATCATTAATACTAATATAAGCTTATATTAAATATATTACACTGACTCAACGTAAGAAGAAATAGCCATAAAAGACCATGAATTAATTAATAAAAAGATTATAAATGAACAGATGTAATACCTTAGAATATACGGTGAAAAACACATACAACGGCTATCTGATGGACATATTGTATCTTTGTTAAATAATAACCTATAACAACACGATATCCGAAGAAATATATGGGTTTTCCAAGCTATGCTCAGTTTGAAAGAATCTAAATGTAGTGGATCTCTTTTGTTTTGGACAAGCATTGTCCTTGAAATATTGCAGCGATTCAAATTATCATAATCTAGACTTAAAGATACATAGTATGGATCATTATTTCCCCAAAAAATACATGAAGGGGAAGAAAAGTACTCGGATCTCTTTAAACTGGTTCTATCATAATTGTTCTAATATGTAATATTTGGTAATAAGTATCCAATATATCGATTCCTAATAAACAAAGTTTTAAAATCCATCACAAGAACAGTGATATGCTTAACAATGTACGCATTGAATATATGCTATTTGTCTGTTTGTTTATTTTCCTCTGTTGACTACACCTATATTCCGTTTGGAGTTGTTTCGTCTTGCTGATTGAGGTTTTCTCCTGGTAAATGTTGAAACTAGCTTCAGACATTTCTCTGGTCGTAATGGACCAAATTTGCAAAGACCAACATTCATTTCATCGTGTATTTAGTCACCTGACACGAACAAATCAATATTCTACTGCCAGTCTCCTGTGAGCAACTTCGATCTCAAGTAGGGCATTTTACGTCAACCAGAGAGGACCATTCCATTTCCATTTCCCTTTACCAAAATCATTCCTTGGGCATTCTTATCCATTGCAATTACAAACACTAACATCACTCTGTAACATGGTATGATTCTTCCCCATAATACATTTAAGATATTGCATGTCAGAACATGCTACCGTCAATATTTATTGCATTATGATTATGAATTTGTTACATTATTCAGATAATCATGTTCAAGCTGTTTATTTAACATAGCCAGCATCTATATGGATGACAGTTCATTACTTTATTTAGTAACGGATACAACGCACTTAACAATAACTATCTTTGGAGAAAAGATTTAATGGATATATTTCAACTTTCAAATAGAAATATACGTTCTGATATAATAGGCTTGATGTCATTATAATTGTTATGTAAGGAAATAGCGCAGTTCTAAATATGAGCATGTTAATTTCAAGATGAGTACATTTTTGCACATTTTTTTGATGTGGTTGTAATATTATTTGTTATCCAGGTAATCAATGATTAATAAAATCTACCATACTAACTATACTGTTCCTTGTATTAATTTTGTTTATCTATATCTATATAATATATATGTACTCAATGTACAATTTTATATATTTCTGCAATGATAATGAAATGTGAGTAATAAGTTAAAATGTGGAATGACACATTATTTAATTTGATGAATTAAATCAATCTTGAAATATTGTCCCTATATACGATTTTAATCATCATCGTTTAACTAAAATCAGGTTGTATAGGTTCTAGAATACATATATACATGACATAATTAATATATGGTAAGCAATCCACCAAAATAAGTTATTTTCACAACAGTACACATTATAAGCTATTAATAAAAAAATCAAGACAATACATACACAAGCCAAGCATGAAATCATATCTCTCAATGGAGCCATTTCCTTATTCTATGTCAATTTCTTCAAGCTTTAATTTCTTTTATTTATATAAAAGATGAAGTTTGATCATGTTATTACCCATAGACGCATTCGTCCGTACAATCACGTACTCATTCACATATATCACATATATACGGATACAAACACATAGAGAGAGAAAGCGCGCTTTAGAATATCTTTCAAAATTGCACCAAATATGTCTAAGATAATTAGTTTCATTCAGTACACTAATTGTTTATGTTATGCGCAGTCACGACATAATTAATGGTCCAATTATGATAGAAATGTACTGGAATTATTATTTCACCTGGACATTATAGATTTGTTTTCTTTGAAAAATGGAATACAAATACTTTATAAAAGACAACACTGCGCAATAATATTGTAAACGTTATTATTCATCTTCTAAGATAACAAAATTGTATCCAAACATTCCGATGCGAACTAGAAGTTCTAGCTAGTACTTCTTAAAGGTGAAGGGAATTCTGTAATTATATGGTTTAGCTGAAAAGTTGGTCATAAGGTGAAGACATTTAGAAGATAACCCAAAGTATTTGTCCACCAGGTTCTGATAAAATGATCCAGGCGTAGTAAGATGACTTATATTAGTTAGTGGTTTGATATATTGTAATCTGTGCAGCCAATTGTAATGGCGAAGTCTACTCGGTTATTCATAAATATTTCATTGCTATTAAATGTTAATTTGAGTGAGGTTGAGTTGTTTAATCTAAAAAGGGAGTAGACATGATGTAAATAGTCGGAGGTCCACTCCTTAGCGAAATATCCCACAAACATAGATATATGCCGGATTTTCACCCGCTACCTGAATGTTTGCAGCGTAGTTCTCGAGCGACTGCGCTATCGGAATGCCTTCAAGAAAATGATAAGAAAGTCAACATACAAACGGATTAGATGTAGCAAAGATATTTATCAAGAGGATGGCCCTAGACCATCGGTAATGGTAATTCCCAATTAGTGGCGCATGTAGCAAGAGTAGCATCAACATCAAAAGTAACTATAATAATTATATGATATGTGAGCGTGTTACTAAATAAATATGTATTAGACTCTAGTATATTATGGGCACAATCATTGAAAGCCAGTGGGTTTTCATAATTAATCCAACTATAGGGAAAAGGTTGTGTACGTTTCTGCGTCTTACACTTACTTACCTTAAGCCTATTGGTACAAAAGAAAATGCCAGATTAAAATATCCTCTTGAATTTTCGAAAAATAAAAGTAATAGACTGCTTGAGATGAGATGAAAGTAAATTCTTCTTTTGTCAGTGGAATGATATAGAGATGTGAATAATGAGAGAGCAGTTGATGATATATATATAGAGAGAGTCTATTTAAGAGAAGGCGAGAGGGAGAGATATAGGGAGATAAATGATAGATAGATAGATAGATATATAGATAGATAGATAGATAGATAGATAGATAGATAGATAGATAGATAGATAGATAGATAGATAGATAGTGAAAGAGAGGGAGAGAGGGAGGGGAGAGGAGGGAGTGAGGGGGGGGGGGCAAGAAAGAGGGAGACAGAAAGAGAGAGATGAGAGGGAGAGATAGAGATAGAGAGAGAGAGAGAGAGAGAGAGAGAGAGAGAGAGAGAGAGAGATTAGGCGAGAGGGAGAGAGAGAGGGGGGGGCGATGGAGAGAGGAGGGGGAGA
>JAODUP010000259.1:0-45000 GCA_025642065.1 Paralvinella palmiformis | reverse complement strand
CCAATTAAAATAAATTCAATTCCAATTCAATTCCAATTCAAGTATTTTAAATAATCAATTCCAATTCCAATTCTGATGGACAGTGGTGTCTTATATTGCAACAAACTTAAATATCCTTTCGAAATTGATGCGAAAATAATAATTTAAACTGTAGTAGGTCATTTGATCGACCTGCTTTTTATATAGCTTGTTTGTTTATCACACTGTCCTTCGGTCCAGTTGACCATTACTCACATCTTATTGATAGAACCCTTTCTCATTATAACATTGTCCTCCACGCTTTTGTCGAAATTTACTAACGCTGGAAAAAATATTGATCACAATGGTGCTGATGGTAAGACACACTGCTAAAATTTAAAAATATAGATGATCAGAGAGAAACTAGAAAGCATTAATACTGACGCATCAAAGAAGAAACGAAATTACTTATTTTAGAGCTGAGTTAGCTTCAAGTCTCTTATATACGGACTTTTAACAAAACGTGAATCTGTAAATTTTCTCTCCTCAAAAGAGCTACGTGTCATGTTTGGATGAATATTGGCGGGTTATCTTAACACTGTTCTAGTCGTAACACAAGAACTGGTATGATACTGTTAGAGGCGGTTACATCTGTCTATGGAAATAACAAATGTTCAATTCCTCTGAAGACATACTTTAAAAGGGCAGTCATTACGGACTCTACAGTATCAATTACTATGAGGTAAGTATATATTTTTGTTACCAGGGAATCCATCACCTTGACAACTATCACTTGGACATCTACCCACGGACGTTTATCTGTATCTTAAAGCAAATTGGACAAGTTGTGATTCACTCAATGTGTGTAGTTCATGTCATCCAGGTACATTGCTGACATAAGTAACTCTATATTACCACCTATTTGGCCTCATGAGTAGGGCGTAGGACTAATTATGTTCATACTGTTCATACTGTGCGGAAGGCGGTAGGAATATATGATGTTGATTATTTCACCCCAACTAGGCAACCTGCAAGGTGTTCTCCTTCGAACATGCCATACATTATAAATTCTAAATTTATTTACAATCAATTCCCGTGATGAAGCCGTAAATTACAGGCCATATGCGTCTCCCTCTTTGGAGGTAGTTAGCTACGTAACATAGCTACCATTTAGGCCATTTGTATGAATAGTTGTAATTAGCGTCTTCCTCTATAATTTAGCTGAATTTGAAATTAACGGATAATCTGATAACGAGGAGATAGCGTTTGATATTAATATTTGTTGAGATAATCCTGTTACTTATCATTAAAAAAATTACTGTTGTATATCATATTATTTCATTTGATGGGGTAATAGTTGTCCGAAGGGTAATTGTTTATATGTTAAGGTTTGTAAACAATCGCTTGCTCAATATCCACTGCCAGAGTCAAACCTATCAACAACCATTGTGCAAGACTAAGTTACCCAATTTGTTGAGTGATTCACGGTCATCGTAATAAGCCATCACGTTTTCTCTATATTCCCCCATCTATCATTATATCTGAAGCCTATCATCACATTTAGGTATTTTCTTATATAAATGTGTTCCCTCGTCATATAACCAGACAATTAGTATAAAAGAAGAGATATATGTTATCAAATGATTAATTTTACATCTTTTGTAGTACAATGTCTTGAACCGATAGCTAAGACTTGAATAGAAATGGGCGAATCCTCCTGAAAGCTATGTCTGTCTGATAATATTATCTTTCTTGGGGCGTTTAGAATTAACAACTGCTTCCTATATCAAAAGTGAATTTGTCAGGGTTTTAGGGATACACATTTGTTGAATGAAAATACTGACATGTCCATTGTGTAACGATCAATTACTTCGTATTAGTTCTTCCACAATGAAGATGCACACACACATTCAAACTTACTTAAGTGTAACATGTGTTCTATTTTCTTCAAATATCTATTCACCAGAAAACAAATCTAGACAGACGATAGACGTAAGTTAGTTTCTGTTCTAGAATATTCCGGTTGAATTTACCTGCTGATGGGATCTAAAGCTGTAATAGTAAACACCATGACTTACATGATTTTTAATCATACCTTTTAATTACGCGGCCACGTGTCGTCCACAGCTTAATATTCCATACATATTATCATTTAATTTTTCTGCACATAATATTAGTATTTACATCAAACAATATCCCAGTTAGGGTTATTCTAGTATTGCCTTCCCAATTGTAAAGGAAATGTTGTATTTTGCAATGGCGTGGGGTGGCGTGGGTGGCGTGGCGTGGCGTGGGGTGGCGTGGGTGGCGTGGGATGGCGTGGGGTGGCGTGGCGTGCCAGGTCCTGAAATCAAGTCACGGTGCTTCACATAAGGTCACGCATGTATCTTATCTTATATATATTATGTTATATTATGTTATATTATGTCTTAATTTTTATGTTATGTTGTGTTATGTTATGTCGTATCGTGTCGTGTTATGTTATGTTTTGTTATACAATGATATGTTATATTATGTTATGTTATGTTATGTTGTGTTGTGTTGTGGTGTACTATGCTGTGCTGTGATGTGCTGTGTTGTACTGTACTGTGCTATTATGTGTTGTGCTGTGTTGTGTTGTGTCTTGGTGTGTTGTGTCATGTCATGTCATGTCGTGTCATGTCATGTCGTATAGTTCGTAAGTGCATAATTAGACACGTAAAACTTTAATCTAAGCACTTGTAATTTTTCGACTGGACTATGGCAATGCATTGTCACATAATCTCTCTCGCTCAATATCCCTCACTCCCTGCCTCTCTCTCTCTCTCTCTCTCTCTCTCTCTCTCTCTCTCTCTCCCCTCTTTTCTCTCTCCCCCTCTCTCTCTTCTCTCTCCCTCTCTCTCTTTTTTTTTTCCTTTGTGTGGGGTTTTGTTTTCCTTTTTTTTTCTCCTCTTTTTTTCTCTTCTTCTTTTTTTCTCCCTCTCTCTCTCTCTGTCTCTCTCTTTCCCTTCCCCCCCCCCTCTCTCTCTGACAACTTCATATAACGAGTGCCGAATTATGATGCATGTCTGGTTTCACGAACTCATAAAAGGAACATTTAACATCCATTTTGTTATACTTGAAATGGCTTCATGTAAGCTTCAGATCTCTACGTACGATCCTGTTTGTAAGGTTGTCTATTTATAATTTCAATAGAGCAAATTATTTGTGTATAAATGGCGTCTGTACCATGTGAGCTAAAATACTTTGTATTCCTTTCTCAATGTAAAGCACATTAGAGAACCCCAAATTGACCTAGGCGCATATATAATTATATTATTATATCATTATCAAATCACTTTGTGTTTACATGGATCACTTTAATTCCCATTTAGCTGATTAATTATACAGCTAAATATAGACACATATTCAGTTTGGACACAATTTCTGTGGTGACGATACACAAAGCCGAATATAATTATTCTTTACAAATACATTTTGATGCTATCATGCTGCACATTTAAAAAAAACGGAATTTTTTATTTTAAATTGGGTTTCCGGTATTTCATACAAGGCCGTGTCACTGTCAGATACCATAAAAATTACATGGCTCAGATTACAGCAACATCACTTGCATGTACTTTTCAATAGAACGGATAAAGATAATAGTGATATTACACGAAATACGTTTAATGTTTGAAAGAGGATTTTTTAAGTGATCTGAAACAATCAGGATCCTAAAGGAGGGGGAAGAAGTCAAGTTTACATGTTTCCTTTAGCGGGTGCGTATTACCAGACATGCAGCGTTGTGGAAAGTTTAAGTTAAATATAAATACATAAAGAACTAATGTATTTAATCAGCATAGTGATTGGATTTTTTTAATTGATCAGTGCTGAAATAAGTTCATCACTGGTTTTCGGTTAAACACTTTAATGTTGATTAAATGATTTCTATGTTATCTAACGACTTAATAAAAACAAATGCACTACGACAAAACCCACATATGTTACAGGTGGACAGGTGCATGAAAAATGTTGATATCATGTGTGTTTTCTTTCCTTCAGGAGATTTTCATAGTATCACCAGTTAATGAAGCCATTATCAATTAATTATCGGAGAACTACACAACTCGCCTTTCCTCTTTCAAGTCAGGCCAGCATGGAGACAGCGACAACACCTTCGTCGATGAACACAACCACTGAACGTTATGTTGTGTTTAAAACTGCTCCAGTGATGCGCAACATTATCTTCACCATTGGTGGAGTTGGATTGGTTGGAAATATTTTCGTGGTAATCGTCATCTTGAGTGGAACGAAAATGCGCAAGCAACTGACCAATACATATATAATAAACCAAAGTATAATGGATACGTTGGTTTCGCTATTTCTAATTTTGACAACTGTATTTGAAGACCATTCTGGCAAATTCAATACGTTCCTCGATGAGATGTTTTGTAAGTTCTGGTTGACGAAAATGTGGCTCTGGAGCGCCATCGTCTCATCGACCTATAACTTACTAGCTCTCACAATGGAACGCTATTTAGCAGTCGTATATCCGTATCTTCGGTTATAATGGTTTGGCTAATTGGTCCGGCTCTTATCATGTCCTTTTTGTTGCCGACCTCTGGAATTACTGACGATGGTCACTGCGCCACGTTGACATTTTGGGCAAATGAGAAATGGCAAAAGGTATATTGGATTTCGGCCATCTTTATCCAGTTTTTGGGTCCACTATTTCTTCTGATTTTCTTTTACACTAGAATGTTCATTGTACTCCGTAGAAACATTACGACCGATAGGTCTAGGGGATCCCGAAGTCAAATCGTGCAAAGACGCTGATACGATGGGAAATGCGAGAAAAGATATTTTGAAAACGTTGGCCATCGTTGCCTTCTGTTTCGCATTCTGCTGGAGCTGGAACCAAACCTATTTCTTGATGTTCAACCTCGGATCTGAGTTGGTAGATTTCACGAGTCCGTTCTACAACTTTACTGTGGTAATGGTCTTCTTAAACTAAAGGTAGGAGTTTTTAGCGTCCGATTTTAAATAAAATCATTATTAACCTAGACGAGGTAGTTGTCTGTAAATTTATATTTGAGTTAATCGTATTTATTTACTAGGCGTGTTTGTGGTACATTTATCGAGGATTCTGTACCCATCTACTTGTATGCATGATTATTTGTGAACAGATAATCTCAATAGATTTCACTCAGATGTCATTTATGTAATAACTTTAATTCACCGGTTTATAGGTTTGCACTTTCTTGATTATGGGCTTAGTTGTTGTTAGTTTTAAGTGATAATAAGGTCCAGTATAATGACTTGAAGATTAAATAATTAATAAACATATAATTATGTAGAAATAACACCTGAAAAAAAGTGAAATAAATAACTCTAGTTAATTCACGATATCAATTGTACTTTCGTAAAACTAACTTCTTAGTGTTATATTTTGTTTTTGGTTAATTAAAAATTTTAATAATTATATATATGTGTGTGTGTGTGTGTGTGTGTGTGTGTGTGTGTGTGTGTGTGTGTGTGTGTGTGTGTGTGTGTGTGTGTGTGTGTGTGTGTGTGTGTGTGTGTGTGTGTGTGTGTGTGTGTGTGTGTGTGTGTGTTGGGGTTCTAGAATTTAGGTTGAAATAAACATATTGATTGATTGATTGATTCCAGAGTGCAGATCATTGTATGCGGACATTGCTATTTAAAATGATATTCTTGTAGATATGCCACCCGATTTATTATGTTCAGAAAATAAATTAGACAGACATACATGAATACGAAGTCGGACTCAATCATAAATAAAATGTAAATGATAACGATTAATAATAAATTTAAAACGGTTTTTCCCCGAACCATATTCTCCTCTGACCTATCTATAAGTTCCCGTTTTCGGCCAAAAATTTGCTAGGTTTTTAGTTGTACTAAAGACCTATCTTCGAATTTGCGTTTATTTGACGCCATAATCAAATAAATACAGACGAATCGAGAGAATGAAAAGTCGATAATGGTGTTCTGGAATTGATATGTAACTATGGGCGCCACACAAGTAGAACTGGGTCGCTAGCAGACCCGCCTCGCGGATTAGTTCCGGAGAACCTCATTGTGGCGTGTGCTAGCTAGCCCATCTTTGACATCGCAAGGTCGCTATCACTCGTCTGTTTTTTGTGGATAGTTGGAGTTTTGGGGAATTTGTCGCTCGGATTCTTGTACGGCGCCCACAGTCTTTGGATTCTCTTTTCCTCTAAGTGCGTTTAATCGCTGTTTGTTAGCGACCAGTACTCATACGGCTGCAATAGCGTCATTAAAGTTGGTAGGTACTTGTTGTCGCAGCACGTCCTCTGCTAACTGCGGTCTGTTTCGTTTGAGAGCGGTCACGTCCCCCCCCCCAAAAAAAAACCCTACCTTTTGACGTCATTCCATGGGACAGCGTCTCGCGGTCGCGGTGCTTCTCATATAAACTGTTCAATCTCATCCCTTAACACTCCACTTACCGTGCTACTTACTAGCTCTATTGTTCGCGCGTTATCAGTTAGGTCAATAGATCCTAACTGTACATCCTTAATCCAACGTCTTGGTTTTATTTTGTCGGTGACGTCTACCACGTTGGTCTGCTTAATTAACACCTTTACATACTCTAGCGGCGGCTTCTTGTTCCTGACGTTGTTGATCCTGACGTGTGTGTGTGTGTGTGTGTGTGTCTGTGTGCGTTTTTTATTATTTATTTCGTGCAAGATATGCTTGTATGAAGCGTAGTTGATTGTTCTGATCGTTAATCTTACAGTATTATGAAAGAGAAAAAAACACATTTGTTTAACTAATAATAGTTAAAGGTGTGTTAAAGGTAATTATTGTTGGCATGCATATTGATTGTTATTTAAGTTGAAATCCTTGTGTTGCTGATTAATAAATAATAAGAAACTGATTGCTTGATAAATATATATATATATTGGATATATATATATATATATATATATATATATATATATATATATATATATATATTGGCTATATAAATTTGCACATATCTACCAAGATCTGCTCAAGCCGGAAGTGTTGAAGTCACATACCAATTACATAACAATGGAAATAACACTGCACACTAGCCAATACACCGTCAGCACAAAGCGTCATACACGTTTGTCAGGTAAAGTACATGAATGGTTTCGATCCTATCTGGAATAATGCTGTCCTAGAGTGTCTGTTGATGGTATTTTATCTGGTATTCAGTTTTTATTAGTTAGTGTACCACAGGGTTCAGTTCTTGGTCCTCTGGTTTCACAATGCATACCCGTTCTCTTGGGATCATTGCGCAACAATATGGGGTTAAATATCACTTGTATGGTGATGACACAGCTGTATATATCACTGGATCCTGACAATGAATTAAATGTCTCCTCTTCCTTGAAGAATTTAGAACATTGTATTGCTGATATGTGGCTATAGGTGACTCAAAATATTCTAAAACTAAATGATAATAAAACAATTTTTATATATTTGGCATTACCACATTGTGTTAAATCCCTAAAAGCACCAGCATTACGGATGGGTGCATCTTTGATTACTCCTAGTGGATCAGTAAAAAATCAGGGGTTATTTTTGACCAATATAGTAACATGTATGAACATGTCACATCAGTATGCCGAGCTGCCTAATACCATCTTAAGAATATCCACTGTTTAAAAGCATTCTTGACACAAGAATCACTTGTAACTGTAGTTCATGCCTTTGTTACATCTCGTATAGACTATTGTAACTCCCTATTATATGGCATATCTGATTATCACATTAATCACTTTTGTGAGATACTAAAAAAAATAACCTAATAATAAGTCATATTTTTTAAATCGTAATACGTCATAAAATGGAATGATCTATGTTTGGTGTTATAATATCAGTACTTTTTATCATCGTTATTCATCCATTCCCCGTGAAGATGCCCTTTTATGGTAAATCTCTTACCTGTGAACTGTAGAAGAAAATCATAAGACGTATACAAATATTCACTCTACTAGATTTACAATTAATATTTGTGTATTAAATAAAACAAAGCATATACTAAACAAGAGACATTCGGCAATAAATATCTTGAGAATTCTATTTCGTCCAAATCCAGTGGGTGTGGTTAGGGATGTTTACACCTTTGTCATACAGAGGGTCATCTCCATAAAATATATACATCATTATTAGTGCATGGTTTAGACAGATAGGTTTTTTGCGCTCAGTATTCCACAGGTAAGGGAGACAATAATGCTCATTATCCAGTTTGTTTGTGTACATTCTACGCCAATTGTCTAAACACCAAAACAAAAACTAAAAACTACATATTGTTATTGCTATTATTAATATTATTTCAGGTAATGGCACGGCTGGTGCAGCTCATGTTAAAACAACTATACAAAATGTCACAACAACAGCAAGAAAGGGGACAAGAGAAACAACAACAACAATAACTATTATTACTATTTCTACCACCAACACCACTCCCATTTATTATAATATCTACCACATTTATCACAGTTATTTATCCTACCTGCTTAGTGTAATGCAGTTGTACTTGTAACGGAGGAGTCTACGAATCTGATATCCTTTGTAGTAACCCGTTAACGTATAACTTCACCTCCCTATCACAAGTAATTACCCCATATATACCTTCTGAATAGACGGTCCAAATATCATGATATTAGTCGTCTACAACATATTAGGAAATTTAAGCAATAGTTAAAATACCTGGTTCTCAAGGAAAGGCAATTTTATAAAAAATGAAAGGAATTTTAGCTTTAGATGTGAACCAAGCCTTTTTTACTTAACAAACAAATTGATATTACCGACCATGCTCAGTAATCGAGCTTTTAATTCTTAGCTCGATTTTAAGATTTTAAATATTTAATTGTATCAACTAAAGTTCACTTACAACTCAGTTGTGGCCCTATCACTAAGAAGATCATTAAATACAACAACATTTCGGAATAGTCCTTCATAAATGTCCCGCAAACGACTGGCATTGTAAGTATTCAGAGTTTAAGATATTTATAATCTGAGATGTGTTCTGGATTGGTGACATCTAGGGACAATATCAGGCGTTAAAGAAACAGCGTTAGATAAAGCGAATACCTACCACTTTAAAGCAGATGTCTATCAGATATCCTTTGAACACGATATTGCATCTAAAATATATTTAGATTATCATAATATATTCGATTTATTGTCTTCTATGCACACTGTATGATTAATAATGTGTGTAAAGGCCAAATATGCTTAGTGACCTAAATTCATTCATTCAATATAGCTTTGTAAGTGATCACCTTATTATTGTTTTGTTAATCGAAACATAAAGCATAAATGCATTATGCTTATGGCGTATTTGTTTTGTTGACTTTGTCGAGTCATAAAGAATGGTATTTAGAAAATGACAATTTATCATAGGAATTAAAAGAAAAGAATATTGTATATAATACTTTAGGTAACTTAACTTCCTGCATCAACTGGAATGTGTACATTGTATTTATGAAGTCATAATAATTTTATGTAGGTAGATGTTATTAGTGTCATCACGTTCTATGGATTCTTTATAATTATATATCTGTCTTTATGTATTTATTTATTTAGCCATTAGACAAATCAGGTTCGTTGCAGATTGTTTTTACACTCAACCATTATGTACATATTACTGCCAATGTGTTACGTAATGGTATCAACTAATGCATTATCCTGCCGGAACGCAACGTTACATATTATAGCAAATACCCTAGAGCTATCAGGGCGTCTCTGTGGTCACTACTACCTGAGTTAGAATCTCGGGGTGGGCATATATGACGGGTGTTACATCTTTAATTTAGCTTCATTACCTTTGGAGGTCGATATGCAAATGTAGCCTACCATGTGCACAATAGTGGCCGTAAAACACCAATCATCATCAACCATCAGAATAGAACTATCATTGAATATTTTAGTATATATATATACTTGTTAAGAGGGTTCTGCAAAATATCACGCCACTGAACCATGTAAGTTATCGAGGAACTGACAGAAACAAGTCATCGAAAAACGGAAAGAAGCGAGTCATCAAGGAACTGATAGAAGTGAGTCATTGATAATTGAGAGAAGAAAATCATCGGAGAACTGAGATAAATATCTCATCGAGGAATTATGGGAAATGATTCATACAGGAACCAAGAGAAGTGAATCCCCAGGTCACTACTTTTTAGAATGTATTATCTACCTTGATAAATTCTTGTGTGGAAAAAGAATCAGTGACCCATTAGTTTACCTATATGCGATGTACATACCTGAAATACATGTATATATTGTATACAGAACAAATCATAGTTTAGTGAGAACAAGATGATGCTATATTTCAATCCAATACCCGGATCTATATCTCACATAGGATGTTTAATATTCAACAGATACATTAATAATGTTTTAATACTCAACGTGGATACCATTTTTACATACCTATGGTGATATTAGTTCTGGTGTCATCAGCAAACGTGGAGGCTGGAAATATATGGCAGTCATATATTACTACACAGAGAGTGATAACTGTAAGTCAGCATACAAATATAAATAAGAAACAATTAATCATATTATTTTTCGATAATGATGATGTTTAAATTAAGCATGAGTTAGAGTTTATTGACAAATTATTAGTTCTATTTAGTTCTTTTCATTTAACTAATATTTACATATATTTTATTCATAAAAAAGTCACACATTTTTAGTTTGCTTCTCCTTAAACATTATCTCATTTACTTGGTGGCAGTTAGGAAAATAATGCTTAAGGAGACGTTTGTGAGATGATATTTTAAATAAGCCGAGCCACTACCAAACGTAATGAAAGGAATTGAAAGGTAAAACACTTTGCAGATATACCTAGACCCATAATTTGACTTCAACAAAGTAGTTAAGTCAAGATGAGACATCTGTTTAGCAAGCCAGATTCATATCTGCATATCTTCGAAATAATATCATGTCCTCTCGAACAACGACAAGTTATTTCGAAACTTGTGCCGTACAATAGAACATCGACACTTTAGTAGTATCAACATTCGGTTATTAAGAATTATCAAATATTTCTATGCCTGACTAAATGGTTTTTGGATGTATGGCACATAGTACTGGATGACACTGTTATGATGGGAATTGACTGCTATATCTTAAATGTTAGACTAAGGATATACCATGATAGAAGGTAATGAGAAAATGGCATTATATACAATTGTCATAATATAACCTTTAATAATATGAAAAGATCAACACTACATAGATCAATGGTAGATGTTCTCCATTTGAAAGTCATCAAAACACCTCAGTGTATCCATTGTAAAAATAATGATGATGATGAAAAAGACATATGTCGTCAATGTTGAGCTGAAAGTCACAAAGCGAAGCATCACTTTCACTTCTAGAAAGAATGCTATGAAGGGCATACCGTGATTAACTACGGTGCAACTGGTGAATCCTTTCAAGCACATTACAAAAATATCATTAGTAAATCTTGCACGCCGCACGCGTACATAGAAACAACCAACAGTTGCTGACATAAACCTGGTATGTCATGAACACTGCAATTCATCCCTTTTAAATGAAAGTCTTTTTAACGATAGATATGTACATGTACGGGTTCCTAAAATTATAATTGTATTTCTAATCGGATAACGTAAATATAAACAATTTCAGATAGAATTTGAAATTTTCAAAAAAAATCATGCACGAAGATATATTAAATATATCATATTTTCATTTACTGACAACACAAAAAAAATTTTTTCAGGAAAGCCGGTTGGTTTACAAATACTAGGTTTATATTATACGGAGAGGATTATGAATTTAACCAAGGTTGCATAATCATTATACTACCATGATTATACTATAATCATGTTAATAAGAAATGATATGCCTCAATATAAAATATTTGATTTGGAACAACTATCAATTAATAATGATAATGTTAGAATGTCCTTCTGATTCATTATTGTACGATTCGCCTGTTATTCCTTTTCAAATTATTGAAACATGTTATGATGCAAAATATCCTTATTAGTCACGGAATGAGTTGACCTTGCAAGTTATATATAAACATGCTTCTACTAAAACGAAAACTTTGAACGGTCATAGGAAAAATAGACGTGCAATCAATTTCACACATAGGTTTAAGAGTAAATACGACAATTATCTTTAAAAAGTTGATTGAAATAATTAGATGCCAAAGAAAATGTGTTACAGAACCCACAGAAAAAGAACATAAATATTAGAATTTAAAAAATAAATATGACAACAATATGGATTGTCATGGGAACGATAAAGAATCTTGGGGTACACTTAAGCCTCTATCTTTTCACATGCATGTAATAACAAATATGATAATGTTATTCTAATAAATAACAAAGTTTTCACTCGTTTACTTGCTACTGCTACCATATTTAATGACTACTTTGTTAATATTTTTGAAAATGTTTGTTCCGATAATTCAATAAAAGATGATGACATGGTATTGTCGTGCTTAATTAGCCATTCTGATCATGGCAGTATTACAAATATAAAGGAATTAAGGCAATCAGTTGGTACTAACGATATACTTCACCTTCACAATATTGATGTTAATGTAATAAGAGCACACTTAAATAAATTTAAATGTTATGAAGCAACTGGTTATCAAAATTCGCAATGATATTTCATGCCATTTCGTATGATATCTAGTAAATAAGAGTTTTAGAGTATGTCAATTTCCAAATTTCATGACGCATGCAGAAATACTTCACTCACAAAAAGGTAGTAATTTAGATGCATGTAACTATAGACACACACACACACCACACACACACACACACACACACACACACACACACATACATTATATATATATTATATATATATATATATATATATATATATATTTGTGTGTGTGTGTGTGTGGGTGTGTGTGTGTGTGTGATGTGTGTGTGTTTTTTTAGGGGTCATATAAAGAGGCAACAGGCAGAGAGCATTAACATATCCAAACATCGTTCGAGACCTAGGTCCATAAATCTAGATACAAATACAACTATACATAAATTAATCTCAAATTAAAATGATCCATACCTTCACATATTGATAGATATATGCGTATGCATATGCATGTATCTGGTCTACTCATCAGCCTGTGGGAACCAGCTAATTCGCTTTTCGTACGCGACAAATAAATAACTCCCACAGGAAAGCGGCTACATGCAGGCTACGTACAAAAAGCAGAAGCACATAAAAACATACCATTTGATACCACAGCTCGCAATAAACAACACGTGCGTGTTATTCAATGGTGACTTGCTACATACATATCAGAAATATTTTGACATCACCATTTACATTCAACACTAATTTTCTGTGATTCAAAAGAAACCTGTATATAAAACATTTCGACACCTCAGATGCTGACCTCAGCTTTATTCTGGGTTCGAATGACTAATTAAATCCTACCTATATGAACCAGATACACGTCCGATTAGTCTGGCGTCGAAGTTCTTCACTAACCTAAATGAAAAGTTAGAGCTTTTATATACTCTCTGCGTGATAACAAACATTACAAACCTGAGTAAATACTATGATTTACTCGAACCTAAAAGCTAATCCTCATCAGTTCACATTTCCTCCCAGCAATCACAGCATCAGGGGTCCAATCATTATAAATTACTGAAAAGTGCTGACTAATATCATGAAGATCAATACATGGCTATATTAACTTTGTTCATATTCTTTGTTGTCTTTCAGTCTGTAATTAATAATGAAAAATATTAGATTATGAATGATGAGTATGGTGACAATCATGATGATGATAATGATGATGATGACTGTGTTGACTATGAGCTGTTTTCTTTATACCTAAGAAGTGATGAATGTTTTTGTTTGTTTTTAAAGATATTCATCGTATCATTAATTGTTATTCTCATTTGTATCGTGAACATTATCTTGATAATTGAGCAAAAAGTTTACATCATCATTTCTAGAAATCTCATGAAATTTATAATGATAAACAGGAAACCTTCTTCGATCAACTGTGACAATGGTTTGTGATGAACAAAGTTGATCCTGCAGAGCTTTATTGTGCCCTTTAGCTATGAGTTCTAAGCATTGTACATCAATTATTGTAAAAACAAATGAAGCTGGGGTCTATTAAGATATATTCAATAATATAGTTCCTTGGTCGATTGTTCAACTTTATAACATTGCATATGTATTACTAACGTCTAGAAGAGTTACGATAAACACCGCCTTGTGTTAAACATTACAGCGATGTGAGAATTATCACAAACCCTATGTCATGTCGGCAATGTTTATCTTATTTTTCTCTTTTTTCTCTCTATTTCTACTCTTCATCTTCTAAAGCAGAATAAGTATTAATCTGCCTCGTAACATTGGGATAAATACAAAAAATGGTTCTAATGACCAGTCCAGTAGTCTAAGGCTTATGGATATCAAAGGAATTAGGAGGAATACTATTATAAACAACATTGGCCATGGTCCACTTGTATTTGGTATTGTATTCGACCTGGAACTAAATCTATATCTTATCATTCAGCTTAGAATCTCAGTCAGTAGATTTCACGAATTCATTGTCCATTCATATCATAGTTATGGTTTTCATAAGTCCATTCATTTACATAGCAAAATAAGAAAGAGTATTATTATTATTATTATTATTATTATTATTATTATTATTATTATTATTATTATTATTATTATTATTATTATTATTATTATTATTACTACTTCTATTATTATTATTATTATTATTATTATTATTATTATTATTATTATTATTATTATTATTATTATTATTATTATAGTTGTTGTTATTCTTATAAAGAGAATGGCAGAAGACCAAAAGTTGCGATAACTTACTAATTTGTGGTAGATATAGCAACAGTGGCTAGAACAACAACAACAAAAGATAATGATAATAATGATATGATACTGGCTCTTGTGACTATAGCAACTCATGTAATTCTGTAATATATTTAGGTCGCAGTAATGGAAATTCAGTGTTGTTTTTCAGAACTAATGCATCTACATGAAAACCCTCTTTAAATTAAATCTCTATATATGGTACAGAGAAAAGGCAAAATTTAAATATTCTGTTATGAACATTAATTTATTTAAACAAATGAGACTAATTGATTTCTTAAGCTGGGAGTATATTCTTCTTTTGTCAGCGTCGTGATAGACAGGAGGGGGGGGGTGTGAGACGACGCAAAATGAGTGAGTGTGAGAGAGAGAGAGAGAGAGAGAGAGAGATAGAGGCAGGGAGGGAGGGAGATTGAGCGAGAGAGATTATGTCCCAAAACCAAACCACAACAACAAGATAATAATAATAATAATAATAATAATAATAATAATAATAATAATAATGTATATCTAATAAAGCGCCCTTACTAGCAGGAGCCACTCAACGTTGTAAAAAAATATGTCTGTTAAAACCCTGTAATGATTTAAAAGATAATAATTATTTAACTGTGAAAGCGACCTTAAATATGTGTATTTTTAGAAGAGACAAAATTTCCCAAGCCGACCCATTTCTAATTTTTTGCCGGAAACCTATTCCAAAAAGGGGGGGCTGCAACACTAAACACACAATTACCATATGACTTGAGCCGACACACGGCACCTGTAATAGTATCGGACTGGTTGATCTGAGTTTTCCGGATTACCTAAAAAAAAAGTTCACACAGGTATTCTGGTGCCATATCATTGATAGTTTATAAGTTATTAGCAGAATCGAAATGGATACCTAACAGGTACCAATTGTTTTTGAAAATTGGGGTAAAAGTATTTTTCTGTTTTTTTACAACAGCTGCACTATTCAAATTTCCCCGCTGAAGGCGATTAATTTATAATCAGATATGCCAAAAAAAAGGGAGTTACAATAGTCTATACGAGATGTAACAAAGGCATGAACTACAGTTACAAGGATTCTTGTTTTAAGAATGCTTTTAAACAGGGATGTTCTTAAGATGGTATTAGGCAGCTCGGCATACTGATGTGACATGTTCGCATTTAAATCTTGGGCAAAATAACCCCAATTTTTTATGACCCATTAGGGGTAATCGAAGATGCCCCCATCTGTAATGCTATGTCTTTAGGGTTTAACACAATGTGGGGGGCCAAATAAAAAATATTTGTTTTATTATCTTTTATTTTTTAGAAGATTTTGAGTCATCCATAGCCGAATATCGGCAAACAATGTTTAAATTCTTCAAGGAAGGGGAGAAATCTAACTCATTGTCAGGATCCAGTGATATATACAGCTGTGTGTCATCAAACAAAAAAACCCTATGCCCCCAATGATCCCAAAAACGAACTTTGTGAAAACCAGAGGACAAAAACTGAACCCTGTGGTACACAAGATAACAAAAACTGAATATCAGATAAAATACCATGAACAGATACTCTCTGGGAGCATTGTTCCAGATAGGATACTTTACATGACAGACCAAACATGTAGAGAAAAGTACACTATGGTAAACTGTATCAAATGCAGCAGACAAGTCCAGTAGAACAAATATTACTGGCTTACCTTGATCAATTGACATCATAATATCATTTTTCACCCGAACCAAGGCTGTTTCAGTGCTGTGACTAGTTTTATATGCAGACTGGAGTGATTCGTTAAGGTTATTTTTGATTAAATATGTGTTTAGATGGAAAGCAATTGCCCTTTCTATGACTTTAGATGAGAAAGTAAGATTTGAAACAGGTCTGTTGTTGTTTAGAATATTACAGTCCAAACTGTGATTTTTTATTAATAATTTTACAAAGGCAGATTTCATGGATCCTGGGAGAACATCCAGAGATATTGATTTATTAACTATATTTGTAATCGTGTTTATCAGAACATCCAGACAATCTTTCACAAGCCATGTAGGCATAGGGTCAACTGCACAGAAAAAATTTTTGATTTTCAGCAATGTCTGATATCAGTCTCTGTAAAAGGTCAAAGTATCCATCATGGCATGCCGGAATTTTCTACCAATGGCTTACTCTGTGATAAGGTCTGTACTGGAACCCACATGTATTTTAATATTTTTTGACAGAAGAAGTTATTAAAACAATGGGATATCTTTATCTGAGTTGATATTTTTGGAGGGCATTTGACTTTTTTGTAGTACTTTATTTGAAAAAAGTCCTTTGTTTCCCTTTGGGTGTTTACAAAAATTCAGTTTGCAAGGGGATTTTTCCAAAATTACCCTTAAATTCATAAATAACAGGGGAAAAGGTTTTTTGATACAAATTTTCAAAAAGTCAGCCTGAAAAAACAGACACACCTTTAATCAAATTGCCATCATTACGGGAGATGACAAGATCTAAGATGTGACCATGTATATGTGTTCTTTCTTGGACTGCTGCCTGAGATTGGGAGATCTAAGAATGTCAGCCGTTGTTTGTATTATTCCTCTGGAATCCCAATGTATATTGAAATCACCTAAATCAAAAACCACTCTTGGTAGCAAGAGAGTCAACAAATCCAAAATTCCTTGAAGAAATCTGCTGCTTTCATGCCATTTTTCTTAGTGGGGTGTAATCGGTAGATAATAGCTACACGAACACTTATCCCCCCAGATATAAAAGTCAGTTGGTAATTTTCAAAAGACTTAGCCTGAAAACGCAAATTGGTTTCACACTTCAAAGAATCACGGAGAAGAATGCCGACTCCCCCACCTTTTTTAGTGAATCCAAGCTGCATGATGGAATGAATATCCAGCTGGAGTCACATAACCAACATTTTTCTGGTCTGAAACATTACCACTCAGCCAAGTCTCTGTAATGACAAGAACATTAAGATTCATATCCTTAACAACAACAGATATTTCGTCAGAGTAGCGTCATTAACATCGCAATGAAAGTCAACTAACAGGAATAGACATAATCAGTGAAGTGATACGTAGACATTGAGTTGAAAATAGAAAATGTCTCATCTAGTATAACAAAACAATCGCTGTCTCAAAATTGATGCGACACTAATATTTTAACGTTATGATATTATTTGTGCTAACCGTGCTTTACGTTTACTTTATGTATTTATCATAATGTTCTTCGACACAGTTCACTATTCATATATCGCACTGACCAAACCCTTTCGCCTTACAAAAGCTTCTTTCTAAATTTTGAGTTCAAATTTAATAACGCTCAACAACAAAAATTCACAATCCTAATAGGGTTAAGAAAACCTGCTATGAATCTACGGAGTAAATTCTTCATAGGTGATTACAGAAGGAAGGGAATATTTTCGTAAAAGCTTAATTGCTTCTTATTATTGAAAGCGATAATGTTGTCACGGGAAATAATCCAAATATATATTAAGATTTCGGTTATTTATCACCCGAAATGTCTTCATTCATGTCCTATACGGTCATCTATACCAAAACTATACATAATTTCCTGAAATTATCTGACTTTACAGACACAGATCAAATTTTTGGAAGAATATTATCATGTTTTCATAACACTGATCTAATCATAATAAATGTGCTCGTCTTATTCCGCGTTCATATAAAATATCATTCAATCTAATATTATTTCTTATAGAAGACAATAAATACGAACATGGCTGCATCAGTGGTAATGAAGTGAATACACGTACATCTATGTATGCCTGTAGCTATCACTTGGACATCAACCTCTGTAAAATTACTTGTAGAACGAAGGAAATTATTAAGATAAACAATTAGAGAAATTGTGGTATGTTCAAACAAAATTACTAAACATAATTAGCTCAATATAAGTAGATGCAGTTAATATATGGCTGTATAGACCTGCAATATTATGAAAAGGTTGGCCATCATTGCCTTCTGTTTCGCATTCTGTTGGGGCTAGAACCAAAACTTCACAAAGTACCTTTCCATTGGATATTGTAGCCAAAACCACGAAGAAGCTATGTAACTATCTTACGTCCTGATTTCCGATCCTGGCATAGTGTGAGTAGGCCTGCAGATTATTCTGCTTTCGTCTCACTAGCTTTGTAGGTGGTTTTCCAATTACGTATTTCCTGATTTAGATGCGATAAAAGCAGTCCTCATTCTGAATGGCTTCAATGGGTAACCAAATGGTTGGATGGCTGTATCCAACAAGGTGCGTAAAGCGATTAGTTCAGCCCTCACACTGGCTCACTAACGAAAGTAGCCTAATGGACGTTCGACCCAGCTGGTGGGTAAAGTGGAGGAATCCTCTTGACCAGAATTCCAATATGACCATGACTAATTGAGCACGTCGATAGCGTCCTCTAATATAGTAAATTCCGGGGTGTTCTCACGAAGGTATGCCGTACTAATTGTAATATGCTCAATAGGTAGAAGTACCACTGCATCGACCTGACCACAGAAGAGATTGAACTCCTTATCTGTGGAGTTCCTTCTTGTAAGTCCGAGTTCCTGGATCTTGCGCCAGGTAGTCTGTGTAAGATGATAGCATCCTCGTATGGGTACGGTAGTTGGGTCTATGTAGTATTCCATGCTGTGGCAATGGGCAATCACTGCCAGAAACAGTTCCATGTAGGATGGCAGGGATTTGCGTTGGAGAACAGCATAGAGAGTGCTGACAGCTGCTTATCCAAATGGAACACATATCATCGACACACCATGTATCAGCATTGGCTAACGATCGTTAGCAGGGTTTGGCGGCAATGCAAATAGTACGGGCATTAGTGGCTGGACCATTGTCACACTTTATGAATAGCTCAGGTATGAGCCCATTCACTGTCTATAGCCATGTCGTCGAGTGATTTAGGTAGAGGTGGAAGTCGGTCCTTTAATTCTGTTTATCTTCTTCTTGGCGGTTTCTTGCTTACCCAGAGGTTGTTTTGCATCATCTGGAAGATCAGCGAGTGCCTGGGCAAAGAGGTTATCTGATTGATCTCTGTTCTGTGCAGTTAAAGACTTCAGGTTTGCCTTATAATAATATTAATACTAATAATTGCAAAACTTGTATTCTGCCAATATCCTCGAAAAGAGTCAAGCTCATTGGCGCACCTAGTACGGGATTGGGCAAACTCATAGTCCAGGTAAAATGCAAAGTTTATCAACAAATGATCAGATAGAGTGGAAACTAAGAAAAGACAAACAAGTGTGAAAAGATGAGTTTTCAAATGGTAATGGAAAGAAACTATGCTATTTGATTACTTATTCATGGAGCGAATTCTAAAGAGTGAAAACCAGATGAACTGAATTCTCTGAGCTGGGATGCTAGAGAAAGCATGAAAAATAGATATATAAAACTTATCTAGAAGAAGGAGTTTGTAAAGCAATAATACAGAGTTTGAAAATGATGCGAGATTGGTTAGGGAGCCACTGAAGAAATTTCAGAAGTGGGACAGAATGTAAAAACCGAGAAGACCGTGTTAAATAACTTGGCCTTGGTCACACAAACACTACCTGGGTCAAAGTCATGATTGTAGGAAGAGCCAGAAATAACTTAGATGAGGCAGTTTAAAAATGATGATATATTTTATATTTGAATCAATTATATTAATAAATCTGACTCTGTTTGTGATGCATTTGTTGTGGATATTGTGATACAGTTTGTGCCTTGGATGTTGGAATATTAACTTCAAATCAATATGCATATGTATTATTATTGTGCCTATGTGTTTGATTGAAACGTAGCTTATTACTCCAATGGTAAATTATATTCGCATTGGAGTGATGTGAACATGTCTAAATGCTGATGGTAATTACTAATGACATGGATATTGACTGTTATTTATGTTCAAACTTTCAAATTACTAATTAATAAATACTGAGAAACTCATTACATGAGATGGGTTCTTGACACTAATGATCTGATGTCCATCCATGTGTCTGACCGTTTTTCTAGCCTTCAATGCGAACTTGCATATATGTGGGTATTTAGGGGTGTAGGTAGGTAGATGTGTAGCTATTTATGTACATGGTGCTGCAATTAATTAAAGAACAAGTTCAATCAAAGAATAACTATTGAAAATGGAGGAGAGGGATATCATAATACAGCAATATCTCTTCCTCATTATGCGGTACGTCATAAAGTAATATGCGTCAGATACAGTCGGCCGATATATCATATAATAAAGTATATTGAAACATATATTTTATGATAATACTGATGTTCCTAAATACCAATAATTTATCAGCAGCTTAGCTTATTTAGAACAAAACTGGGGCATTATGAATTTGTTTGGTATAAATATATTTTCTAATTAATCAATTTGAGCGTAAGAACGTTCTGTAATAATCAAATCAAAGAATGAATTATATAATTTTAACGGGATTTGATAGTAACACTGCAGTTGAAACATTTGCTATTATATAGCATTAGCCGATAAAATCAGTTTAGGTAATTAATCCCTTGTTAAATTGAAGGATACAAACGAAGCCACCGAAATCTCTATCGACACAACAAACATTAGAACTCGATTCAGAGAGCTGAATCACTGAAACGGAGAGTTCTAATGGATCCACTTTAGAATATCCCATGTTGCTCTATTTAAATTCATCATTAATTAACCGGCGGTATCAGTCACCTACGTGGTAGTACGGTTGAGTATAAACCTTTAGCATCTCATTTCAAACACCAGTTGAATTATGTCTGAATAGTATTTCATCTGTCACGTTGCCTCATTTTATTTAGCCGTCTCTGTCCATTTAACTTACCGGATGTGCAAAAGTGGCCGTAAAACGTCAACAGTAAGATTATTACATCAGTCAATAGACTTTGATTGTTTTATTACCTAACAATCAACGAATTAGAAGACGACAATAGTCAAAGCTTTAAAAATGCTTGTAATTCTGGTGTGTTGATGCTGATGAGGACGTTATTGTACAAGACTGTACTGACTACGTTATAACTTTGCTCTGTCATCAATGAAACTTCGGTATTCGAGTCACATAGATAAGTCAGAGTATGTCATATTCTACTGCGGTCCATACTTTATTATGTCTCTGAGGTTCATCAGAATCTATTTTTGAACCTATCGCTATAATATATCATGAACAGCGATCGTAATTTAAACGTTCCCACTGTTTCTGTAAAAACCAATATGAAGTGATAGAGTTAACAGGGATAAGGTAAATGAAACTTCCAACAATTAAATTGAAATGGAGATGTTTAATTGTATCACCAATGCCCTTAACCTATTCAAATAACAACTTGAAGATTTCGAGACAAAATTCAAATGCATAATTTAATGAAGCCAATATTTAGGTTACGTTATTGGCAGGCGAGTGCTTAAAGGGATAATATATATATATATATATATATATATATATAATATATATATATATATATATATATTATATATATATATAATAAGATTGGATTTGACAAATTCAGATACCTGAACATTTGGCTAGCCTTTTCCTTTTTTTTGTTTTTGGTAAGAAACACCCAACTACTTGTATCTAATGTAAAATTGCATTTATGTGTAATCATAACACACGCGTACATTAACGTGACAGCTTACATTAACCATCAACAGATTGCCACTCAAAAAGATTATATTCAGGAACTTTAATAACACAAATTGCTAATTATTCAGATTATTTTAGCTTCATTTTAGTAGTAAGACATTATAATAATAAAGGATATATACTATTTAGTATGTACAATGATGAACAGTACATAATCCTGACTGCATTTTAATAGCAACAGACAAAACATCCAATAATCCTAATTGATGTCAATTTAGACATAATACAGTCATAATCCAGGTTAACAGAAACCAATTTCATCAAGGAGTTTCAATTTTGATGAGAGCTGACATTAAACTCTAGTTCCATGTATTGTCATACATTATAGATAAAAGAAAATTGTAGTAACGATTCACGCATGACAATTATCAGTACGTTCAGACAGGAAACTCCTTGATACTTTCATAAGGTTATATGTGCTAAGATAATTCAGAGACGAAAAGTAGAAACAGCCTGGCACCCAATATCCTTAACGGCTCATTTTGAATTATAGAGGGATCTTTGTAAAAAAAAAACATTAGTACACTACTTTTATAGGAGAAGACGTATTTCTATTCCGTTAAGAGAGGGTATGTGGAAGAGATCAAAAGAAACTCTTCAAATAATATGAGAACTTGATGGGAAGTAACTTAAATATAAATGCTCCACATTTTTCTTTTGTTGAATTCCTGGCGGACAATTTCAGTTATTCTTTCATGATAAAATAGCAATCATCAGGAATAAGATCATTTCTGATTCTCCAAATAATACATGAAATATTACCATTGGTACGGATATTATGTTTAATGGGAAAATCCTCGAAATATTTCGGTCGGCTCTCATAAAATTGTACAGGTTCATGATGGAGGATCCATGGATGCATTAATTATCATCTACAGACTTTGATGCAAACGATCACCCGATAGTACTGAAGCGTTTAGAATTGTTCTCTTTTCGCATCAACGATATACTTTAAATGAGTAAAGTCGAATCTCACCGACAAAGCGGACCATTCAACAATGTACTGAGAGAAATATTTCCTATCATGTACCTTCTTGTGTGACGAAACATAACCAACATGAGTGTTAAAAACATAAAACACTTTATGGAAACATTTGGTGAACATGTTGATTTTTATTTTCATGATGTAAGTATTGATGTAGTTAAGTCACATTTGTGTAATTTAAAAACCAATAAAGCCACTGGGTATGATACATTGCCTGCTAAATTATTAAAAATGGGATCAAATATATTATGTAATCAAATATGTTATTTATTGAATATGTCACTAACAACATGTACATTCCCAAGTTTTCTAAAATATGCGGAAATATGTCCTATTCACAAGAAAGGAAACAATCTAGATGTTTCAAACTATAGACCAGTCAGCATTCTACCCAGTATGTCAAAGAATTTTGAGAAAGAAATTGTAAATCAGATGTCGGTATATTTTGAAAAAGTTTTTAGCCCCTATATATCTGGGTTTAGACAACGACATAGTTGTGAAACTGTTCTCTTACGTCTGGTTGAAAATATAAAGAAATCAATAGAAACAGGTAGTGTGTGTTGTCTTAATGGATCTCTCTCGCACTTTTCGATTGTATACCCTATAAACTATTTATATCTAAACTACGAGCATATGGCTTATCACAATCTGCATGTGAATTATTTCTCAGTTACTATCGAGATCGTAAACAACGAGTAAAATTGGGTAGTATTAAAAGTGAATGGGAAAATGTTTACAAAGGTGCTGCTCAGGGATCCCTTATGGGTCCTCAGCCTTATAATGTGTTTACTAATAATATTTATATTAGAAGATGACGTTGATGTATACAATTACGCTGATGACAACACATTTGTCTGTTCTGGCTATGATTATGAGTCAGTCAAGGATAAAGTAGTACGCAATGTAAACCATGTGATTATATGGTTTGAGAGTAATAATATGATGGTTAATCCTGATAAGTTTCAATGTATTGTTTTTGGAAAAAATGAACATTTTGATAGTTTTAAGATAGGAAAACATGATATTGTTCCACAGAATAATGTCAAGATTCTGGGGTTAAACTTAGATAGTGAATTAAATTTTGATACTCATACATCCAAACTTTGTCAGAAAGCAGGAAATCAAATTAATGTACTGGCTAGATTATGTAATGTACTTGATGAGCCAAGTAAGTTTTTACTTTATAATAGTTTTATCGAATGTTATTTTAATTATTGTTCTGTTGTATGGCACTTCTCTAGTAAATGTAACACATATAAAATTGAAAAGCTTCAAGAAAAGCACTACGATTTATTAAGTTGGACTTCAACAGTTCCTATAAATGATTACTAGAAAATTGTAATAAACACCCACTTTATGTTGTACGGATTTGAAAGTTTATGAAAGCTGTATATAAAATTTCACATGACAAGTATCCGCTGTATCTAGATGCTCTGATTAAACAAAAAAATATACAAATTAATTTAAGATTTGATAATAATATATGTATCCCACAATATAAAACCGTCAAGTATGGTAAAAATTCTTTTACCTATTCTGCACCATTTTATTGGAATACGTTGCCAAATATAATACGAAATGCCCGAAGCTTTAGTAGTTTTAAGACCCTTCTTCATGATTGGGTACCATCCTGTAAATGCGGATCATGCCTACAATGTAATATTATTAATAGGTGAAATATTTTTATCGTACCATTTTATCATAAATATTTCATTTCTATAAAATCATATCATATGTATTTGTTATTGTTTACACTTATTTGTGTCGACGTAATAGTCATTGTCACTAATGTTATTGTTACGCTTTTATCGACTCTAAATAAATTTCTTACTCTTACTCCCAGACTGCGGAATAACCTGTTAAATCATATCCAATTTGCCGCAAATAAGGAAAGAGTTTGCAAGGTTCTTAAAAATTACCTATATTTATTATATTTAACCAGTGTATTTGTGTATAAAATAGGTTCGTGTCATATGAGCTTAAAGCATGTTTTAATTATGTGTTTAATATAAAACGCCTTATAGCAACTAAGTTGCATGGAAAGCTATGTAGAATATTATTATTATTATTATTATTATTTTTTAATATTATAAAAGTGTACTTCTATTTGTTAGATATGTGTCATATTATGTTATGTGAATCCAATTTTAACGGAAAATGTTTTCTCGGTTCTTCATACCTGAGACATAGAGTCATGGGGTATTTCCTTAAGGAAACATCCCACAAATGCAGTTACGGGCAGGATCCTAACCAACAGCTGGAATTTGGACTCGCAGAGCTTTAATCACTGCGACATAACAACGCTCTGTAATGGATACATATGTACCCAAGTACCAGTTGTCTACAATAGTTCTACCTGCGATGATATCATTGCTATCAAGAGACAGACACAAGACCGTTAATTTTGAAAAATCACCCCTCCCCCAAACCCAACATAGAGCAGCAATGGCTGAGGTAGTAGTAATAGCAACAACAACATCGACATAAAACAAAATGATAATTGGATTTATATGCGTGTGTTGCTAAAAGCTAGTGGCTTGAGATAGAAGTATATTGGTCTTTTATTAGTGCTCTGATAGAGTTAGAGATGGGTTGAAGAAAGAGGAGGAGGGTTAGAGATAGAGTGGGGAGAATATCCCTAATATGACAACGATAGTCATGTAACAAAGATAAATCACATCAATTAAGTCATGCGATATGCTGACAAAACAATAGAAGATAATATAACAAAACTAATTACTCTCTCATAATTTATGAAACAATAGTACTTTAGTTTACGGTACGTGCTACCATTTGTTTCTACCCATATCGTATTGACAAAACCGTTTCTCACTTTAGAATCGCCCTTCCGCCATTTCAGTGCAGATTTGCCAATCCTAAACAGACAATGGTAATGAGGCTAAGAAAAGCTGATATGTTTTATGGTGATCAAAGAGAAGTTGGAACATTTGTTCTTTATTCCCTGAAGGGATAATCCTTCCACAGTAATGAAAGCAAATACATATATACTGCTATTTCACTTATTTTCACACGGACATCTAGGTACAGCTACAAGTGACATCAGGGAGATAGTTGAGATTTTAGGAAGAATATTGATGTGTCAACATAACACTGTTCTGACATACTTGTTATTTGTATCCAGTTATATTGGTTACTTCTGTCCACAAAGAGAACAATAACGTTCACTTCTTCCGAAGACATATTTCAATCCTACATAATTTCTTACAAAAGGCAGACAATACGGATGCTACATTATCGTTACCAATAAAGTAAATATACATTTATTTATTGGGACAACTATTAGCTAAGATTAATGTTTGTCGAAGTTGTCTTGTTACTTTATATAAAGTTCCCTTACCGTGGATGATCTTTTTTATTGTATTTGGTAGTTCGCCAAATAGTAATTCTGACAACATATTTGCATCCATTTTAAATTTAGGTGTAATTAAATATATACTGAAGCATGAAGTATTCCAGATAGTGATTTATCACAAAAAGGAGAAGACAACCAGCACAAGGACACTAAATGAAAGATGATTAATAAGATAAGTCATATCAATAACACAACACTCCCCTGATTGTAATGTTAGATGTTTTAGTAGAATTAGTCATTGTAGTATCAGTAAAAGTAGACGTGCTTTGTGCCACTATTAACGTAACAGTCGGAATAGGGTGGATGAGTAAGTGATTGAGTGATTGAGTGAGTGAGTGAGTGAGTGAGTGATTGAGTGATTGAGTGATTGAGTGAGTGGTGAGTGAGTGAGTGAGTGAGTGAGTGAGTGAGTGAGTGAGTGAGTGAGTGAGTGAGTGAGTGAGTGAGTGAGAAATCAGAGAAATCAGTTATTTATTGTTACTTTATAAATCATGCTTTTGAGGCAGACAACAATTACAATTAAAGCATATGCCAGGAAGTCTAATGCACTGGACAATAAAAACTCAGCAGACGGAGTGCTAGTTATTGTTAATGTAGCAGTATTAGAAGTAGTAGTAGTCGTTGTAATAGTAGAAGTAGTAACAAATGGTTTAAGTTTTTGAGTAAGATAAGCTGTTCGTTGTTATTGTTGTTGTTGTTGTTCGTATTTTTACTACTCCAATAGTATTTGTAATACTAACAACTCTTTTGTGGAAATCTTAAAATAATTATACTCGCAATTGTAGTTATAACAGACATACTCTTATCGACACAAAACAACTATGGAACACCAAATCAAGGATTCTTGTCAATTTGTTTACGTTAGTAAATGACCACTCGGTTAATAGAATGTTTTCTAGTCTTTATCTATAATTGCATGTATACAGTTTTTCCCCACGATATAAAAATTTTTGAATCAAGGTGAACGACTTCCTGAAAACAATCTCTTTCTTCTACTATCGTCTTTGCTGGATCGTTTATAACTAACGTCTGCATTATAATATCAAGCCATTCCTATATTAAATGTGAATCAATATTATCTTGGCTTTGTAGGTTGCTCGGTCCATTTAGCCTACAATATGCACAAACGTGGCCGTAAAACATCAATCATCAATTTTTTATAACTAGATATTTGCAAAATGAAATACTTTGTCATTTCTAATTACTGTACACTATCTATTCCACAACGGAATTGGACCAAGCGTGACATATGTGTTTGCCATATAAAGTTCTCAATAGATGGTGCATGGAACTTGTTTCAAAGATATATTCACCACAGTTTTGCCATCTTCTGTTCTAAAAAGATTTCTTGACTATTTCCGAACTGTACAAAAATAAAGTCCACCTAAAAATATTAGATATCTCCCTTATACGTATTGTTTGCTGTCATGTTTACAAACATTGAATTAAATGAATAACCTTTGTAATTTCTCATCCTATGCCCTATTTGTTATTTTTTACCTGTACCCATCATTCTGTGTACGTCTGTCCATATTCATCGAAAATGTGGAGTGTCACGTAAAGAAACTATTTTTATTTCATATTATAGATATCAGAGATGTTTTTCAATAAATTATACCAGTCTATAGCTAGAAGTTAGTTTTTGTTTACGAAGGCAAAAGGTAACTCCACATTTCAGCTAATAGAGATATAATGAAAAATTTAATGGCAAGTACCAGAAATCACGAGCGCATGTGTGAGTATGCGTGTCTGTGCGTACGTGTTCGTGCATGTGTATATGTGCGTGTATACGCCTGCGGAGGTGTGTGTGTTTGTGTGTGTGTACGTGTTTGTGTATGTATGTTTGCGTGTCTCTCTGTGTGTGTATGTATGTGTGGGGTGTGTGTGTGTGTGTGTGTGTGTGTGTGTGTGTGTGTGTGTGTGTGTGTGTGTGTGTGTGTGTGTGTGTGTGTCTCGAACCGTGAATTCAAACTCTGGACGTTTCTTCAGGGGACTGAATCCAGAGTGGCGAATGATTTGAAAATGTTAATATATAGAAGGGCAATTCCGCCATAACGGTCTGCTAAAGCGCCGATGTAATAGTGACGAGTAGGTCATAGTATTTATTGGATTTGTATGTTTATGAGGTATTTGACCCTCCAGTAAATATCACAAGGCATATTATGCTGCGGTTGAGAAAGTTCCGTTTTCTATGCGTGGAGACTATATTTCCCGGTCCCTGCATTCAAGAAAAGTTGATCTAGAGCTGTATTATCCATGTACTATTTGCGTCTTTGGAGGGACGCCGTTTAGATGTTTGGCCTGGTTATCCAGCATTTAAATGACTGTAGCAGGCAGAGTACGCTCTTAGAGCATTATAAGTACTCCTGACTCAGGAATAGAAACACTGCATCGCATCTCGAGCGGTGGCATTGGACACGGCTCGCGCGGTTGGTGTGTTTTATATAACAACTTTAGTTGGATATAAAATTCACCTTGGTTGTATGTGGGAACATAATTATCTTTCCTAGGTCCAGTTATGTCCAGTTTGTACTATGACATTCAAGATTAACTCTAATCTGCTTGTCATAAATAACATTTAAGAACTACAATAGTTAGAATAGCAGACGTTAGGTCAGGTTTGAAAATGATAACATAGTTCAAACAGTACGGAAGCTATGGCGCGCTATTACGGTCTGCTTCAGCGCAGATGTCAGTCTTTTAATAGCAATTAAGCTAAACAGTTTTAATAGTAGTCGCTTCATGACGCCTGCCCGTTGTAAAAACTGATCTTTGTAGACAGTCACAATTGGGTTATATAGTTTATATAGTATTGCTTTGACGAAAGATACAGCAACTGAAAAATAGCTATAAATAGGGCTGCTTAGATAATTAAGCTAAACATTCTCACTACTGCTGTGATCTGACTTGGGTGTTTTACTCCCAAACTCCACGGCTGTAGGTGATTCGCATTTTGATTTTGCTTGGCTCTGGATTCAGTCCCCTGAAGAAACGTCCAGAGTTTGAATTCACGGTTCGAGATTCTCTGTGCCTGTGCCTTATTATACACAGCTAAACACACACAAACACGCATATATATATATATATATATATATATATATATATATATATATATATATATTTACAGTTAATCTGTAAAATCAGGTAATATGTATATTACTTGAAATATTCCGGTAAGACGTCTATGGCTAACTGAGATTTTATACATATTACCTGATTATACTGATTAACTGTAATATATATACGTAGATCTATACAGGTATCAGCTACTGATCAGCCTGTGTGGTCCAGCTAATCCGTTTTTTATACGCAACATAAATGTCACATCCACAGGTTGTAGTGGTTACTCCATGCTGGCTACATACAAAAGCAGATACACGTACCATTTGACACCACAGATAGCAGTAAACAACACGTGCGTTGGTTCAATTGTGAATTAGTATAACTACTTTGTCACCACAGTTTATAATCAGGATTAGTTTTCTGTGGTTCATAGGAAACCTATACATAGCATATTTCGACACCTCAACTGCTGACCTCAGCTTTATTCCTCGTTTGAATAACCAAGAAAATCCTATCGATATCACCCGTTTGGATAGAGATCGGACAGGTCTGAAGTCGCAAGTTGTTCTCTAACCTGAGTGAAAAGTTAAACATTTTATAGACTCTCGATGCGTTAACCAACAGTACACCTTTACTTTATTGAACACGTATTACGATGCACACTACTACACATGGAAGCAGTGAAGTAGCTTAGCTCAAACAAGCAAATTAGGAATACTGCGCAATGGATTATTGCTGGACTAGAACCAAATATCATCTTAAACCTAGGTAAGTACTATGATTTACTCAAACATAACAGATAATTACTCATGTGTTTACGTTCATCACTTAGTGTTATGTTTGGGATAAATATATAGTGGCATTGGGTCAGAAAACAACATCTTAACATCCTTTGACATCAATGCCTCCTTCAATTTATACATAAATAAAACTATTCAAACATCAATCTAAATTCTCAAGCCATGTTAACGCAGTTGGCTTGAGCGTAGGACTCTTAGTCGAGGGGTCGCGGGTACAAGGCTCCTGGGGTGCAATGATATGACGTGGCAACCAGATCACTCATCCATAAAAATCAGAACCTGACAGGACGTGATGGGTATGTGTTTGAGTAACGCTTTGTGCCTATAATTGCAGCATGTGTTGCATGCTTCCTTGGGAGTTGAGATATGTGCTGGATTGGAACAGGTCTGAGTCAGCGATGAAAATACTGTGAAGAGCGTTAGAAAAGCTATCTAACTGAATAGGGAGCTATATAAATGTCACATAATAATATTATTATTATTATTAAATATAAAATATTCTACACCTCCACATATCTATACATAGATATATCTATACATGTGTCTCGGCTACTGGTCAGCCTGTGGGTTCCATCTAATCCATTTTTCGGACGCGATAAATATGCCACACCCAAAAAGGAACCCGTCACATGCAGCCTACCTATATATTTTTGACGGGATTTAATTGATACATCACGCAAAGTACCCAAATAGTGTGTGTGTGTGTGTGTGTGTGTGTGTGTGTGTGTGTGTGTGTGTGTGTGTGTGTGTGTGTGTGTGTGTGTGTGTGTGTGTGTGTGTGTGTGTGTGTGTCGGCGCGATGGACTTTCTTGAAACTGTCGTCGTAGTCCCAAGCTATATTCGATAAACGAGAGTGAGTTTCACTCGATGTAATTTTTGCTCACGTCCTGTGTTTTGATTTCGGATGCAGTGTACGTACTCGGAACACCTGCCGCTGGGGATCCAATCAACCATAGTGTGTTTCGCGCTCTTCAGCCTTCACGATAACTGTATCAGCAATTGAAAGTGAAGTGGCCATATTCGCTAGTCTTTGGAGATTGACACGATTGTTGCGTTGCGAAGCCTCGTTGTTAGTGCGGGCTAGGCTGAAAATTTCGGCAAGATCGTCTAAACGATTGCCAAAAGATTATTCGTGTCATAATAATGCTTCTAGTGGTACACGACTTCGGCGTTCATATAGCAAATAAAATGGCGTATAGCCTGTTATCTTACTGACAGCGTTCCGGTACGCTGCGAGAGAAACGCTTGTTTTTTTGAAAACCACTGGCTTGGTTAATTTTTTTACGAATTTAGCGATTAGATCTTTGGTAGTACGATTTAGCCTTTCGGTTTTGGTATTTGTTTGTGGATAGGCAGATGTCGATCTTCAACATTTGATGTGAGCTTGCGCAAGGAACGTCTCCCAAACTAAGCTTCCAAATCCCTGTCTTTAATCGCTCAAAAATATCCACCGATGACCATGGCGCTGAATGAATTCGGTCGATATCCCTCGAATTAATTCTGCTGCGGATTAGTTGCTCACGGGCATTGCTTCGGCCAATCCCTAGTGGTAATCAATAACAGTCAATGGCTACTTGTATCCTTGATCGGGTGATGCATTTCGTAGGTGGGACATAATCGTATAAACTCTCGCACTTCCTTACGAAGAGCCGGCCATACATAAGCTTCCACCAACCGCTTCTGCGTCTTAGTGGCACCTAAGTGACCTAGCTCTTCGTGAGCTGTTCATATAAGTCGCTGCCGGTTGCTCTTTGTTATCATCATGCGCCGATATACGGCGACACCAGGATATGGTGGTAGTTCAATACAAAGTACACCATTGACTATGGAGTAGTCTACATCGGTCGCATCATCCTCTGCTTCTTGCCATTCGCTCGTGAATTCGTCTTTTTGTCGGCGAATCGGTTCGTTCTTGTCAAAGTCATCTATGTCCAATGAAGTTATGTCGTCAATCGTCACATGGGATGGTGGATCACTTGAGCTTTCGATAAGAAGGGCGTCCGATTCGATTCTAGATAACATATCGGTTGTAATATTATTCTTGCCTTTTCTGTATTCACTTTTAGCTCCATATTCAGCCAACAAGACAGCACGGCTTTGTATTTTAGTGTTCGCCATTTCTTTAGTAAAAAGCGATTTAAGTGGTTTGTGATCGGTTAAAGCAACAAAATCTGCGCCATATAAATATGTCCGTAATTTAGTAATAGCGTAAACTACGGCATACGCTTCTTTCTCAATTGTAGCCCAGCGTCGTTGAGCGCTCGACACCTAGTGTGATACCTATTGGATTACTCCAGTATCGTCCGTTTGCACCAAAATACCTCCGATTGTGTAACCGCAAGCATCTGTATATATACCATAAGACCGACATACATGTGGATAAGCCATCACAGCGGGTGACACCAACATGTCTTTAAGTGCTTCAAGCGCATGCTAAAGTCGGTCATCCCATTAAAATGGCGTATCTTGCGCGTAAGCTCCAATAGTGGGTCGGCTACTGTCGCGTACCCCTGCGTACATTGCAGATAATAATTTGCTGTACCTAGAAATGAACGTAATGTTTTAAGATCCTTCGGTGGGCTTAAGTTACGGATAGCGCAAGTTGTGGCAGTAATCCGTGCAATCCCACTTCCCGATATTTGAAATCCCAGTAATTCAACTGCTTGTTTGGCAAAAGAGGACTTGCTTGGTTTTAAGCTCCGTCCAGCTTGGTCTATCACGTGAAATACTTTACGCAAATCCTTCGCGTGAGTTTCCATATCGCGTGAATATACAATTGTGTCATCTATGTATACTAGAGATAGTGGTCACGTTTTGTTACGGCATTTAAAGGGCGGTAATCGATTACGAAGCGCGTTCCCCCGTCGCATTTGGAAATGAGGATTATTGGGGAAGACCACGGAGATTAGCTGGGACGGATGATTTTGTCCCTTAGCATAGCATCAATCTCCTGGTCGATAAGGTGGCGTTTTAATAAAGGAACTCTGTAAGCTAGTTATGCTATAGGTCTGCTGTTAGTTTCTAAGCGTAGAACAGGGATTCCCTTCGCTTGACCTACGGAATTACCTGAATGACAAAATATATGCGCATAGTCGCGCAACACGATGTCGATGTTCGTATGTCAGCTTGTCGGTTGTGTCGCTAGCAAAGACACAATATAGTCTGATTGGCTAGTCGCGAACGGAAATACACATTCATTCAAGGTCAGATGTCGTTTGTTATAGTCAGTTAAGCCTTTACATTTTGTCAGTTGGTTGTTACCTAATAATAAAGGATGAGGCAGTCCACGTACTACGTCTACTGATAATGAAATAGTTTTACCTACTATTATTTCAGTACTGCCCAAAGCATCTAAGGGATCCTCTGTCAGCGCTATCAGAGGTCCCGTTGGTCTTTAGGACCTAATCCGTTATTTTTTTCCGTCAGTGTTTCAAATAATTTTAACGAACGTAATGAACGGGCTGCCCCCGTATCTACCAAAGTGTTCACCACTTTTCCATACAAATCCATAGCAATATACGGGCGTGAGGCTGTGGCTATTACCTCCGCCTCCGCCCTGCCAATTAGATTATAACAGATCCGGAATATTGGCGTTTAAGGTTAAAATGACGGGATTATCACGGCATTATCGCTCAGCAGAACCCTATAAATGTCACAATGCAAAGGGCGGCTGGTTTGTTTTGGTTTTTGACGTCATCATGCTTCAGGCTTATTCAGTTACTCGATGTGCCAGTGTTTTAACGGGGAACCTACCCGCGAAAACCATTCGATAGATGGCGCTACGAGCAACCCAGTCCTTGGAATTCACTAAACGAAACCAGTTGTATTTTCTTAAGACGAGAAGTCAAATAGCTTTAATAGTCATGTCTACTCTATGTTATGTGTCACAATGCAATGAAAGGGGTGGTCATTCGCTTCCTTAGTCACAAAAGGATTTATTGAAAAAAACAGATGCATGCCTTAAAGTGTGCAGAGACATGAAAATCCAGGCGATAAAGTGTTAATTGTATGTGAGGCACATTTTAATTCTATGACTACATATAGTGCAGACCTATTATTCGGCCCCTGATTGTCGGATTATATGTTTATACTTTTTTGAAATATGTATTTTACCTGTAATTAATGCACCAAAATTAAATTCATATTGTACCCATCTATATCGGTACATAACAGAGAGAGATATTCATCAATCCGATTTTGGATACCGGCGGAAAGTCTTTCCGCATCCTTCTATTGACGCATTCTATTATTAACGCATTCTACTATTGACGCAGTCTCCAAAGTATATGCCCATGTGCTAGCCACACTTGAAAGTAACCTGACCACACTTGCAGTATTTCTGGACCTCTCTAAGGTATTTGACACAATAGATCACAATATTTTACTTAAAAAGCTAAATTTGTATGGTGTTTGCGGCGTTGCTTTGGAGTGGTTCAACAACTATTTGACAAACAAATCCCAATTTGTGTCATACCATCACATACAATCTGCCAGTCATAGCGTAAGCTGTGGGGTTCCTCAATGAAGTGTCCTCGGCCATCTCCTATTCATCATCTATACAAATGATTTACCACGTGCATTAACACATTTAAAATGCATCTTATTTGCAGACGAAACAAAAATATGTTGCACTTCTCAAAACCGAAAAGAATTACAATAAAAATACCGAAAATGACATGAGAGCATTATCAGAGTGGTTCTATGCAAACAAATTATCACTGAACGTTCAAAAGACTGCTCCAAAGAACACAAACAATAACATAACATAACATCCATCACACTGGGAAATCAACAAATGATGGACTTGTGTGGGATGACCACCGCAATCATATTGTCAAACAGTTATTCAGTGGATCATAAGCAATGCATACGGTCAAAGGATATGTCTGTCGATAATTTAAAATCATTATACTACAGTCTTATTCTTGTTCGTCTTACGTATGGCACAATTCTATGTGGATCAATACAGACTGTATACACTGAAATATTACTGAAGAAATCAATCAGAAATATGTAGAATGCTGGATGCAAAGAACCAAAAACTCAACTTTTTAAGTAGCTCGGCATTACCAAATTAATGGACATGTATAATATTCAACTCTGCAAATTAATATATTCATACAGCACTGGTACTTTACTTACTCATTTACAAATACTATTTACAAATAATTATCTTGTACACAATCATCAAACACGTCATTCCCGGGATCCTCATAGCAAAGCTAGAAAAACTAATATTACCGCAAGAACAGTTATTTACCTATGTCCAAAGGCTTGGCTAGCTTTTCCAGACGACGTGAAAAATTGCAAGTCATTCAAATCATTCAACCAACGAGTAAAACAATATTACTTAAGCACTTATTGAGATCACTATTCACATTGACTTGCTGCATCATCATCTCTACTCGAAGATTTAACGCAACACTATATGTTGGAATGACTTATTGCCGAAATTAGTGGGTAGTCTTTCAATGACGTGCATATGTAACCCTTTCCCTATATTTGTATTGTTGTTTATCTTACCATGTTGCATCCTTTTACAGATATTTCATCTTTGGTGCAACCAAAACTGTATCTACCATGTACTCGCTTCATTTAGTATGTATGTATATATATATATATATATATATATATATATATGTGTGTGTGTGTGTGTGTGTGTGTGTGTGTGTGTGTGTGTGTGTGTGTGTGTGTGTGTGTGTGTGTGTGTGTGTGTGTGTGTGTGTGTGTTCCGTTCTAGACTCAGGTTGAAATAAACATATTGATTGATTGATTGATTCCAGAGTGCAGATCATTGTATGCGGACATTGCTATTTAAAATGATATTCTTGTAGATATGTCACCCGATTTATTATGTTCAGAAAATAAATTAGACATACATACATGAATACGAAGTCGTGACTCAATCATACATAAAATCTAAATGATAACGATTAATAATGATTAATACGTGCTTTTCCCTGAACCATATTCTCCTCTCACCTCTCTATAAGTTCCCGTTTTCGGCCAAAAATTAGCTAGGTTTTTAGTTGTACTAAAGACCTATCTTCGAATTTGCGTTTATTTGACGCCATAATCAAAACAAATACAGACGAATCGAGAGAATAAAAAGCCGATAATGGTGTTCTGGAACTGATATGTAACTATGGGCGCCACACAAGTAGAACTGGGTCGCTAGCAGCCCCGCCTCGCGGATTAGTTCCGGAGAACCTCATTGTGGCGTGTGCTAGCTAGCCCATCTTTGACATCGCAAGGTCGCTCTCACTCGTCTGTTTTTTGTGGATAGTTGGAGTTTTGGGGAATTTGTCGCTCGTATTCTTGTACGGCGCCCACAGTCTTTGGATTCTCTTTTCCTCTAAGTGCGTGTAATCGCTGTTTGTTAGCGACCAGTACTCATACGGCTGCAATAGCGTCATTAAAGTTGGTAGGTACTTGTTGTCGCAGCACGACCTCTGCTAACTGCGGTCTGTTTCGTTTGAGAGCGGTTACGTCCCCCCCCCAAAAAAAACCCTACCTTTTGACGTCATTCCATGGGACAGCGTCTCGCGGTCGCGGTGCTTCTCATATAAACTGTTCAATCTCATCCCTTAACACTCCACTTACCGTGCTACTTACTAGCTCTATTGTTCGCGCGTTATCAGTTAGGTCAATAGATCCTAACTGTACATCCTTAATCCAACGTCTTATTTAATTTTGTCGGTGACGTCTACCACGTTGGTCTGCTTAATTAATACCTTTACATACTCTAGCGGCGGCTTCTTGTTCATGTCGTTGTTGATCCTCTGGGCCACCTGGGCCACCTTCCAGACGCACTGCTAAATTTTCAAACATGCTCCGAATCTTTCCCTCCGTGGCTGTGTCGAAAATTCAAGGTTTTCCTTCACGCGATGTCACGTGATCTCTCATAGCAGGCTCGCCAATGTAAGATTTACAGGCCTCCAATGTATTCGATTTAACGGGCGACAATATCGGTCCATGATCTTTGGCTGTTGGGAAGCGTAACTACCAAAATAACTACGCGACGATTATAAATCCTACAAACTTTCTAAAATTAGGTGGTCTGTCACGCTAACAAGTCCGAGTCACAGTATATTTCAGAATTTTGCGGACAATTTTGTGTTGAGCTGTTGCACGTTCGTAGTCTAACGATGTAATCATCACTAAAATGGATAGTAGCTTGGCGTTGGCCTGTTGCCAAGTAATAATTTATGGGCAACGTAGTTAAAGTCAGACTGTCGCTGGTACCAATGCCGTCTGGGAATGGCCAGCACATGATGATTTATTATCTAGAGGTGTCAACTGATTCGGATCACAGATTGAGGTTTTCTCCTGGTAAATGCTGAAACTAGCTTCAGACATTTCTCTGGTCGTAATGGATCAAATTTGCAAGGAACAACATTCACTTCACCACGTATTTAGTCACCTGACACGAGAAAATCGATATTCGACTGCCTGTCTCCTGTGAGCAACTTCGATCTCAAGTAGGGCATTTTACGTCAACCAGAGAGGACCATTCCATTTCCATTTCCCAAAATCATTCCCTGAGCATTCTCATCCATCTGAATTACAACCACTAACTTCACTCTGTAACATGGTATGATTCTTCCCCATAATACATTTTAAGATATTGTATATATGCCAAGCTCCATATTTATTGCATTATCATTATCAATGTTTACATTATACAGATAATCATGTTCAAGCTGTTTATTAATATTTGCCAACATGTATCTGGATGATAGTTCATTACTTTATTTAGTAACGGAGACAAAGCACATAACAATAACTATCTTTGGAGAAAGGAAATATACGTTCTGATATAATAGGCTTGTTGTCGTTATAATTGTTATGTAGGGAAATAGCGCAGTTCTAAATATGAGCATGTTAATTTCATGATGAGTACATTTTTGCATATTATTTAGATGTGGTTGTAATATTATTTGTTATCCGGGTTATCAATAATTACTCTAATCTATCATACTAACTATACTGTTCCTTGAATTAATCTTATTTAATTGTTTATCTCTACATTATATATGTGCTCCATGATTTAATTAAAATCAGGTTGTATAGGTTCTAGATTACATATATACTTGACATAATTAATATATGATAAGCAAGTTACCAAAATATGTTATTTTCACAACAGTACACACTCTATAATCCAATAACCAAAAAATCAAGACAATACATACATAAGACAAGCATGAAATCATATCTCGCGATGGAGTCATTTCCTTATTCTATGTCAAGTCTTTCAAGCTTTAATTTTTTTTATTTATATAAAAGATGAAGTTTTATCATGTTATTACCCACAGACGCATTCGCGCGTACAATCACGTACTCATTTACATACATTACACACATACAGATACAGACAAATAGAGAAAGAAGGCGCGTTTTAGAGTATCTTTCAAAATTCCACCAAATATGTCTTAAGATAATTAGTTTCATTCAGTACACTAATTGTTTATGTTATGCGCAGTCACGACATAATTAATGGTCCAATTATGATAGAAATGTACTGGAATGATTATTTCACCTCGACATTATAGATTTGTTTTCTTTGAAAAATGTAATACACATACTTTATAAAAGACAGCACAGCGGAATAATATTGTAAACGTTATTATTCATCTTCTAAGATAACAAAATTGTATCCAAACATTCCCATGCGAACTAGAAGTTCTAGCTAGTACTTCTTAAAGGTGAAGGGAAATCTGTAAGTATATGTTTCGGCTAAGATAGTTGGTCATAATGTACAGACATTTAGAAGATAACCCGAAGTATTTCATTGCTATTAAAGGTTAAGTTGGTTGAGGTTCAGTTGTTTAATCTAAAAAGTGAGTAGACATGAGATATATGGTCGAAGGTCCACTCCTTAACGAAATATCCGACAAACATAGATATATGCTGCATTTATACCCGCGACCTGTGCCAAGTGTCTGTACCAAAGCATTACTTGACTATAATAATTATATCCCAAATCATGTTGTTATCAAGGGAATGGCCCTATTGGTGCAAAGAAAAGGCTAGATTAAAACATCCTCTTGAATTTTCGAACAATAACAGTGATAGTAAGGTGAGATGAAAGTAAATTCTGCTTTTGTCAGTGGTATGATATAGAGATGGGAATAATGAGGGAGCAGTAGATGATAGGCAGACAAAGTCAGGTGAGAGAAGGCGAGAGGGAGAGAGAAAGAGAGATAGATGATAGATAGATAGATAGATAGATAGATAGATACGGAGACAATTTTACTTGGTTAAATGCTCAAGTGCGGTGCCACAGTCATATATATATATATATATATATATATATATATATATATATAAAATATATATATATATATATATATATATATATATATATATATATATATATATAAGAAACCAAATTTATGGATCAAGTTGGTTCCAGAATATTGGTAACACCACATGTAAGTGTTAACGTGGTAATAATTGCAAAAGCCTAAGCATAAGACGTTATTAGCTAAAGAGATATTTGATTATATGAAGAGGTGAATAATAATCTTTGGTGCATCCTCATGTAAACCTGTAGTTTGTAATCATCAAAGATTCCACTGTTTTGGCTTAGTTCTACCCAGCAAGGGCAGGTCCTATGTTTACTTTCACAACCCTGCTGGATACTAAACCACTTACATATGGTAAGTTTACGAAATATCTCGTATGGTTATTAAATCAGTTAAGTCTGGTAACAGACTATGGTAGTCACAGTTTTAAGAGAGGATGGGTAAGGTTTGGCTCCAGATTTGCATTCCCGGTGAGATGATAAATTAATTAATTCCTAAATAGCAATATCTCTGTATAGATTATAGGTATGCTATGTGGTGGTGTCACAGTGTTGTTGGTGGAGCCCACGCTATCCAGACCAGTTAATTGGTTAAACGCTCACGTCGGGTGCCACAGTTGGTGTGTATCTGATTTTTTTAAAAAAAAATATATATATATATATATATATATATATATATATATATTATAATTTTTATATATAAACAAGTTATGGATCGATGCCGTCTCCACTGAATTATTAAAAATAAAGGGGGACGCTAAAGACCCCCTGAGGATCTAAAACACGTTGGCACTCTTTACAGCCGAGATAGCTTCATGTTTCTCATATACGGACATCTAACAAAACGTCACGTGTCATCTGTGAATTATCTCTCCTCAATAGAGCTACGTGTCATTTTTGGATTAATATTGGCTAGTCATCTTAACACTGTTCTAGCCGTAGCAGATGAACTCATATGATACCGATAGACGCGTTACATCTGACTACGTAGATAACAAAACGTTCAATTCATTTGAAGACATACTTGAAATCAATATTAATTCTTACAAAATGCAGTCATTACGGACTCTACGGTATCAATTACAATGAGGTAAGTATATATTTTTGTTACCAGGGAATTCATCACCTGGACAACTATCACTTGGACATCTGTCCACGGACGTTTACCTGTATTTTAAAGCACATTTTATTAATTTAATTTGCAATTGGACAAGATGTGATTCACTCAATGTGTGTAGTTCATGTCATCGAAGTATATTGCTGACATAAGTAGCTCTATATTACCACCTCTTTGGCCTCATGGTTAGAGCGTGGGACTAATTTTTCTCATGGTCATGTTCATACTGTGCTGGAGGTCGTAGGAATATACGATGATGAGTTTTTCACCCAAACTAGGGAACCTACAAGGTGTTCTCCATCGAACATGCCATATATTGTAATTTCTAATTTTCTTTACAATTAGTTCCCATGATCAAGCCGTAACTTACAGGCCATGTGCATCTCCCTCTTTTGAGGTAGTTAGCTACGTAAAATAGCTACCATTTCGTCCATTTTTATGAATAGTTATAATTAGCGTCTTCCTCTATAAGTCTGTAATTTTGCTGAATTTCAAATTAACGGATAATCTGATAACGAGTAGATAGCGTTTGATATTAATATTTGTTGAGATTATTCTGTTACTTATCATAAAACTAATTACTGTTGAATATCTTATTATTTCATTTGATGGGGTAACTAGTTGTCCGAAGTGTAATTGTTTATATGTTAATGTTTGTAAACAATCGCTTGCTCAATATCCACTGCCAGAGTCAAACCTATCAACAACCATTGTATAAGGCTAAGTTCCCCAATTTGTTGAGTGATTCACGGTCATCGTAATAAGCCATCACGTTTTCTCTATATTCCCCCATCTATCATTATATCTGAAGCCTATCATCACATTTAGGTATTTTCTTATATAAATGTGTTCCCTCGTCATATAACCAGACAATTAGTATAAAAGAAGAGATATATGTTATCAAATGATTAATTTTACATCTTTTGTAGTACAATGTCTTGAACCGATAGCTAAGACTTGAATAGAAATGGGCGAATCCTCCTGAAAGCTATGTCTGTCTGATAATATTATCTTTGTTGGGGCGTTTAGAATTAACAGCTGCTTTCTATATCAAAAGTGAATTAGTATTTTCTTTGACTTTGTCAGGGTTTTAGGGATACACATTTGCTGAATGAAACTACTGACGTGTCCACTGTGTATCGCTCAATTACTTCTTATTAGTTCTTCCACAATGAAGATGCACCCACACATTCAAAATTACTTAAGTGTAACATGTGTGCTATTTTCCTCAAATATCTATTCACCAGAAAACAAATTACTGCACCTATCTACCAACTGTACAATAACATTTTCCCTATAAATATAAACGATATCTCACTTATATTTCCATATTTTATCATTTATGTTAAGACATTGAGTCAAATAAAAAACAATCGCATAACCTATAGCCTCAATAAGATCTATAACTACTCATTGTTGATCATATTTTGATGTATCTTTTTTTTCGGTCGTTTTCTCTTTTTTCTTTCTTTCTTGTATATTTCATCATCATATTGTTGATGTATCTCGGTAGATGTCGAAGGTGTATGGTGTGATATTAACGAGTTCCATAGTATAGTATAGAATGTATTTCTAGAAATCTAGACAGATGATAGCCATAAGTTAGTTTCTGGTCTAGAAATACGATTGTATTTACCTGCAGATGGGATCTAACGCTTTAATAGTAAACACCATGAATTACATGATTTTTTATCATACCTTTTAATTAGTCAACCACGTGTCGGCCATAGACTAATATTCCATACATATCATCATTTCATTTTTCTGCACATAGTATTAGTTTTTATATCAAACAATATCCCAATTAGGGTTAATCTAGTGTTGCATTCCCAATATTAAAATAAACATGTTTTGCAATGGCATAGCGTAGCGTGGCGTACCGCGCGCTGTCCGGTCCTGACGTCAAGTCCCATCGCTTCAAATAAGGTCACGTATGTATATTATATTATGTATCTCATTTTAAGTTTATTATGTTATGTTATGTTATGTTTTCATTCTTATGTTATGTTATGTTATAGCGTATCGTATCGTATCGTATCGTGTCGTGTTATGTTATGTTATGTTATAATAATAATAATAATAATAATGTATATTTAATAAAGCGCCCTTACTAGCAGGAGCCATTCAAAGGCGCTGTACAAATAATATGTAATTTAATAATACCCCAAATAATGTCTGTAAAAACCCTGTAATGATTTAAAAGATAATAATTGTTTATCTGTGAAAGTGACCTTAAATAGGTGTGTTTTTAGAAGAGACTTAAAATTTCCAAGAGACGACGAATTTCTAATATTTGCTGGCAACTTATTCCACAAATTGGGGGCTGCAACACTAAACGCACAATCACCATATGACTTGAGGGCCCAGACACTGGCACCTGCAATAGTATCTGACTGGATGACCTGAGTTTTTGGGATGACTTTCTAATGGAAACCAGTTCACACAGGTATTCTGGTGCCATATCATTAATAGATTTATAAGTTATTAACAGAATCTTAAAATGGATACGCTGTCTAACAGGTAGCCAATGTTTTGTTTTTTTCAAACAATTCCAATTAGGGTTTAATTTTTTGATTCAAAATTTTAAATGTTTTGTTACACGTGGGGAGCGCACTATTCCCCGGAATTCGCTCAAAAGGCCCATTAATGTTATAATCAGATATGCCATATAACAGGGAGTTACAATAGTCTATACGAGATGTAACAATCAATGAGATGTAACAATGTTATGTCATGGCGTGTCGTGTTGTGTTGTACTGTGCTGTACTGTGATATTTTGTGTTGTGTTGTACTGTGCTGTGCTATGATAAGTGTTTTGTTGTGTCGTGTTTTGTCAAGTCTTGTCACATCATTCCGCGTTGTTCGTAAGTGCATTTATGATTAAACATGTAAGATTTCTAATTTATCGACTGAACTATGACAATGCATTGTTATATAATATCTCTCGTTCTGTCAAAGAGACTGATGAAGCTACACAAAGCAGAATAAATTATTCTATATATATATATATATATATATATATATATATATATATATATATATATATATATATATATATTGATGCTATCAAGCTGGATATTTAGAATAACCTGGCCAATCATTCCACAATCTGGAAGCCGGTGCTCGGAAAGATTTTTCTTAAGACAAACTGTGTCTCTAACTGATACCGTAAAAAACTGACATGACTCAGATTCCAGCAACACCACTCGCATGTACTTTTCATTAGAATGGATAAATATAATACTGCTAGTCCACTAATTACGTTTAATATTTTTTAATTGATTCGTGCTGAAATAAGTTAATTACTGGTTTTCAGTTAAACACCTTAATCTCTAATAAATGATTTCTATGTGGTACAACGACTTAATACAAATAAATGCACTACGACAAACGTCGTCCTAAATAATATCACGCGCACAATACTACAGGTGAGACATGTACGTGAAGTTTTCAACAAAATCTGATGATCATATGTGTTTTCTTTCTTTCAGACGATTGTCATAGTATCATCAATTCTTGAAGCCTTTGTCAATACATTATCTAAGAAATACACAATTCGCCTTTCATCTTCCAAGTCAGGCCGGCATGGAGACAGCGACAACACTTTCATCAATGAACACAACCACTGAACGTTATATTGTGTTCAAAACTGCTCCGGTGATGCGCAACATTATCTTCACCATTGGTGGAGTTGGATTGGTTGGAAATATTTTCGTGGTGATCGTCATCTTGAGTGGAACGAAAATGCGCAAGCAACTGACCAATACTTATATAATAAACCAAAGTGTAATGGATACGTTGGTTTCGCTATTTCTAATTTTGACAACGGTATTTGAAGACGATTCTAGTAAATCCAATACGTTCCTCGATGAGCTGTTCTGTCAGTTCTGGCTGACAAAACTGTGGCTCTGGAGCGCCATCGTCTCATCGACCTATAACTTACTAGCTCTGACAATGGAACGCT
>JAODUP010002587.1:0-10627 GCA_025642065.1 Paralvinella palmiformis | reverse complement strand
GTGTGTGTGTGTGTGTGTGTGTGTGTGTGTGTGTGTGTGTGAGCAGGTGCGTTTGCGAATTTGTTATCAGTTGTATGCCTTTACCAAGTATGGAATATATGTTTTTAATGAAAAGTTGATTTGATAGTAAATAAAGATACAAACGAATATCAGTTGACCTGTACGATATTGTCTTTATCCACGCCACGTGTCATCGAATATCTTTCTGCCATTTTCTAGTCTGACGGAAATACTCTCCACTTTGTAGATCTCGTGCAAGAACAACCAGAGACGCCTGGTGACAAACAGCAAGCCTCATGAGCGTAAATACTAGAAACAACGATTAATATTTCCCACTAGTTTACGTACGATAACGGTAACTTGAAGAAAATAATCTATCAATCCTGGCATTAATCTCCTGTTTCTGAATACGAATAATACGGATTTCGCGCTAATTTCGCATGATACTTGCGTCGATTTGCGGGAGAACCCAACCTGGACACTTGTTTTACTGTTTTTACTCGTCTCTGGCCTCAGAGCTTTGCGAGTTTTAAGTCGCGACCCACATGCTCATTAATCTGGCAACGATATCACAAGACCAGATATGGCTATAGATAAAGTCAGCGTTAAAGATTTGTGTGATTTAATGTTTACTCGCGTTGATGGAATCTGAGAGTAAATATATCCGTATCGGCTTTTCATATCAAGTATTCACTGTTAATTGGAGCAAATGAGAAGCCAAACTTCTAACAACCACTCTGGCCTCAAAAACACCAAACTTGTAAAATTTAAACCAAAACGAAATGTATTTAGACTGATACACGTATTACTGTATCAGAGGCAAGCCAAGTTACATAAAGCATGCCGCGATATAAAGATCTGTCCTATATTCTCATTTCTATGTATAAAATAGCCCCACATTCTAAATCCTGATAAACGATCGAGCCTCTTATTTCACAAGAGTCGGTACTTTTCATATTTGCTTTTAAATGTCGTTTTAATACCAGAAATATAAACGATTAATGGGTCAAAAAGGTGTAACGCATTATTGAACGAAACAGTTACACTGCATTTTTATAATAAACCGATATCCCTTAAGTGTAACACATTCGAACATTGTCCAGTTGCCTTGATATGATTGGTTTTGTTGAACACGTGGTATGCAGTTGATTGATATCAATGTTAACTCATCTGTAAATCTTGTCACGTGTTCAACAAACTGTAATGCTGGTTAACGCGTGGAGAACTAATAAAAAGCTTAAACTATGAGACGTCTATCGCTACAGTTGATATAGGTAGGATTTGTTTAGTTATTCGAACTCAGAATAAAGCTGATTGAATATAAACTGTGGTGTCAAAGCAGTTATCTTGTGTATGCAGTAATCCGCCATTGAACGTGTTGTTTACTGCGAACTGTGATGTCAAATGGTACATTCTGTACGTGGCGCCACCTAATGACCGTCACAGCTTGTCAATCAATTCACAGATTATCAGAAACATTTCACTATCAGTGTGTGGTGGTAATAGCGGGTGGTAGTTATATGGCAATGTATGGTATTCGTATTGTGTAAGCATTGGCGGTGGCTGAATAACGGGAGGCGGCTGAGCATATTTTTTATTTTAAATAAATAAAACCCAACTTTTTTCAAGCAACCCATACACAACACAACCTACAAGACAACAACCCGAACCCAACCCACAAGACAACAAAGTTCCCATATCATCCATCATCAAGGAGGGAAAATGAATGCTGCGGACGTCCTGTCCAGCAACAAACCAGCGATTGACAGGTATGAAAGAGCTGGCGGGGAAGCTGGTCGAATTCCGACCGATATATCGCATAATTGGCCTCCTAGTCTATATAAAATCTACTTCCGGGGTGACTGAGGTCACCAAACTGCTGAAGGGGGATACCCCCATCAGATCGGTGTCTTTCCTGATAAACACAAAGCCAGAGGACTCCTTCGGTTCCCCCTGTGTGGAATGCTGCTCGTAAGACTTTTCGTCCGGGACGACCCTCCACAGTGCTTCCGGTGCCACAGTTGGAATCACACCGCGAATCACCGCAAGACCAGAGCCCGGTGCTATCACTGTGGAAAACAGGGTCCGCATGAAGCGGGACAGCATTTTGTGTGCTGCACGAAGGCCGGAATTCCGCGTTGTTTAGACTGCGGCGGAATCCACATGGCAGCATGTGTCCGGCCAGGAAAGAGAGCGTCCAGACTTTACAGAAAAGGCTGGGTGTTCAGCCCCGGCAAAGACCCCCGCTTGCAGCAATTACAACCCCAGCTCCGTGGGCATTAAAATCAACAGCCCGCCCCCCCACAAACAACCACACCCCGACCTCCTCAAATAGCGCCAGCACTACTCTCGGAGACAGACTTCCCCACATTACAAAAAAAAACTCACATATATCAGCAGACAACACCAATACAAACAACTGAGACACCAACAACAACATAGACAGACTTCCCCACATTACAAAAAAAACTCATATATAGCATCAGACAATACCAATACAAACAACTGAGCCACCAACAACAACACAGACTCCACCACAGCAACACTTACGGCCATACTCGACCATATGCAGTCAATTTTCCTGGCAATACGCAGCATCCAGGATCTGATCCAGAAACTGCCCAAAGACCTGCTGTCAAAGGCAAAGAAGGACCCAAGCAAGGAAGAAGTCGAATCGACACAGGTCCTGGACTCAATCCTGTAAGTGGCGCTGCATTCAGCCAAAACAACACAAACAATAACAATAGTCCCAAAACAACAAAGCAAAGCAACGGAGAGCCCGGGAAAGATCTCACCATCGTCTCCAGGAACATCCGAGGCTTCGACTGCAACATAAATATCCTAATTGCAGCCATCGAAGACAAACAACCAGACATAGTACTACTACAAAAAAACTTTACAAACACTAAATATTCAATACAAATTCCCGGATACACTATCTACCACAGTCCTCACACAAATAATTCAGATGCTGCATCTAGAGATTTCATAACTGCAATACATAATCATATACTACACAACACATCCCCCCCCCTAAATAACTCTTTCGGTGATTGGCAATCAATCAAAATTGAAATAAGCGGCTTTAAAGCGGTCCCTTCCAATTAATTAATACATCATTTCAAATGTTAAAGTAGGAAAAAACACAAAACAAATCTGATTAATCTTTAAAAAGCCCTAATTCTATCCATGCTGCTTTATGCGGCTCCAATCTACCTACTCGCATCTAAAACAGCAATTAAACACATAGAAATAGCACAAAGAACAGCAATTAAATATGTCTTTTTTTCAGTCAGTTATTTCCTTTGGATAGACCTTAAATATGACTACCAATGTTTACTCACCTCAATACCTGTCTGTGTAAATATTCGTCTCCTGTATCCGTTCAACATATATATTCACTTATTGTCAAGCTATAATATCATCCAAATTAATTCTAAATTGTAAATATATCTACCAGTGTGCACTCACCTCAATATTAGTCTGTGTAAATCTTCGTCTATACTCACTTATTGTCAAGCTATAATATCATCCAAATTAAATGTGCCATAATTTGTCGTTGTTGTTGTTGTTGTTGTTGTTGATCAGCACATTAAGCATTACCTATGATGCTGCTGAATACTATTTAAATGTTATTAAACGTTATCCATAACCTGTGCATGCTTGGAATATTCACATATCACATTCCTGATCTTCCAATGTTGTGGTATGGAATACGCTATCCGCTTCATCTATTGTATTCACCGATAGTGTTGACTTTCAGCCATATGTCGATATGAAAGTGGTTTAAAATGTTAAATTTGTACGACGCCTTAGGCTTTGATTCGAATACGGCATAAATAATTCTGATGTGAATTTTCCCAATCAGCTTTTTGTTATCCACATGTTGGCTCTCCCTGGTTTATTGTGACTTGACCTAAACTGGCCGGTCACCCACATGTATGGTTCACTAACCTACGTGGTCAATTCATAATGTAACAGTAGCAGAATCTCATTCTATTAATGGCCACTAACATGTATCTATAAACAATGTACATGTTAGTGTGCATATGTTCCTTTATAATATACACTTGGCAATATTTATATTGTATATACATTTATTCAATTAATATTCCCAATCATGAATAATGCAAATATAAATATGCACACACTTGGTTATATGCATAAATAATTATTATTTTCTGCTAACAACTTACCTTCAATGTACTTTGCATATTCCAACAGTTTTATCCATGGCATTGCCTATCAGTTAAATATTTAAATACTCCGGAGATATGCGATTAAAATTACCAGGATGTCATAATTTATTATCCAGCTGCAGAGATGATTTTCCGGCAGGTGGAGTGGGTATATTTGTTAAAGATAACATTAACTATAAGATACGTGAATCTACATTGAATCTACGTTGTTTGAAATTATGCATATTACAAATAAAGAAGAGAAGCAATATATTATAATGGGGAACATAAATATAGATATGCACAAATTTGAAACCCACCCGAAAACAGAGACTTATCTGGATAGTATATTCTGCAATGGATATCTTCCAGTAATAGTTAAACCAACGTAGATAACTCCTTCTTCTGACACTTTGATTCACCATAGTTATACTAATAATATTACATTCTGGCATAATTATTACAGACGTAGCAGACCATTTTGATATTTTTCACATTGTTTCAACTAAATCAGCCCAAGATAAAACTAGTGTCTCTAAGAACAGATTATTTTCTGCCAATAACATCAATTTATTTAAAACAAACCTTGACCATGCATATTTTACAATTGTACAATAACGTTTTACGGATATACTTAAATATTTTTAGTTTAAATATTGCTTTCCACTCTATGATATAAAACCTAGGTCTAAGTTAATAAAAAGGGAACCATGGTACACATCAGGCCTGCTAATATCAGCCAAGAAAAGGGCAACACTATTCTGTAAAAAACTATCAAAGCCTACTGAATATAATATTAAAACATACAAAACTTATAATAATATGTACAACACACTAATTTACTATAAAAATATCCGTATTGAAAATAAATTTTACATTAAAAAGACCTGGTCAATACTAAAACAAGCCATTGGTAAAGAGAATGACAAGTCCAGTTACCCTAATAATTTCATTATTAATAACTTGTCGATCACTGACAAACAGGAAGCAGCTGAAGGTTTTATAACAATTTCTTTGTCCATAACGTTCCAAATTCAAATAAATGTTTTTCATCATGCATGTCTAATCCAGTAGTTGGCAGTGTGTTTATCGAACCAATGTCGCCATCTGATGGTATATCTGTCGCCAACAAATTAAAACCAAAATTGAGTTGTGGCCATGATAATATATACACTAAAGTACTAAGACTTTCTATTGAACATATTATTGAACCCCTATTAGGCATGTCATAAACAGGTCATTTGACACCGGCATAGTACCTAAACAAATGAAAATAGCCAAACTAATACCCATACACAAATCATCGGATCAATCATTGCTAAAGAAATATAGACCCATTAGCTTATTGCCAGCATTTTCCAAATTAATCGAGAAATTAATGTATAATAAAATGTCACCCTTCTTTACTGCTAAGAACCTATAAACACGAATATGAATTTCGAAACAGCCACTCTATTGTGCACCCAGTTTTATACTTTTTAAATCACTGTGCGGACTTAATCTCAAATAATTCTTCTAATTTAACCCTTGCTATATTTTGTGACTTATCTAAAGCTTTCGATGTACTTGACCATGACATACTATTACGAAAACTAAATTCATATGGCATCCGTGGTATTGCCAATCAATGGTTAAAAAATTATCTTACTGGAAGAACTCAATTTGTTGAACTGGACGGTTTTACATCAAGTAGTGTTGAGATTGAGTGTGGTGTTCCACAAAGGTCAATTCTAGGGTCATTGTTATATTTAATTTATGTCAATAATGTATATCATTTCTGTAGTGGAACGAGTTTATCATTTGCAGATGATACCAAAATATATTCATCCAACTCTAATTTAAATCAATTAGAGCATAATGCGAATATTCAGATAAATAAGCTATTTGGCTGATTTTGAACAAACAAATTGTTAGTAAATTCTGGTAAAACAAACTATATTGTATTACGTCATAAAGATATGGGCTGTGACCTAACTGGCCATAATATTTTTATACAAAACACTAAACTCAATCGAATTGGTAATGACTGCGAAGAAAAGGCCGTTAAATTTCAGGAATATACATTGATGAAAATCTCACCTGGAAATATCACCTAACTAACATTAACAAAAAGATTTCAAATGCTCTTTTCACCATCAAACAAATAAAACAAGTACTATTCACTGATTCATTCTCACTTATCATATGGTATTCTGGCCTGGGGTAATGCTGCCCAATCTATTTTACATCATACAATCATTTTACAGAAACGAGCTCTTCGAATAATACACAATGCAAAATTTAAGTCATACTGATCCCCTCTTTCGACATTCTCGCGTCTTGAAATTGCATGATATATATGAATACCAATCCGTATTGTTTATCTTTGATTTTATCAATGGTAAACTCCCTGCCTCTTTTAATACTGTATTTACATTTAACAAGGATATTCCCAATGGACGTGGCGCCCGCCAATCGCACCTATTACGTATTAGACAATGCTAATCGCTATTCGCTCATAAACTACCTTTATATGAACTACTCAAAATGTGGAATAAATGGGAAAAATTCATCGATCAAAGTGGCTCACGCTCAATATGTAAAAGACAACTTAAAATTAAGTTATTTGATTTATACCCGACAAGCGTTAAATTCCCCAACCCATGCTGCAAGAACTGTCATCTCCAATATTTGTACTTTTGATTTTTGTATTGTATTTGAATATTTATCTGATCAGTTTAATTCATTTCTACTATAACTAACAAATTATTAATTCAATTGATAATTATTACTTTACGTCCTGTATTCAAACAAAACCTGCTACTCTGTAATTACATTAATTAAATTCATTTACTTAGTTATATCTGGGGTTGGGATTCTGTCTCCTAGCTGCACTGAATCCCGCGTACACACACGCGCGAGATACATATATTTCTACTTTTTTCTCTAAATGATATATACTTTTTAACGTTTAATTCACCATTACTGTAATTTCAACAACATGTTCTATCCATCAGGCCGTTACAACCCGTAAGAAGGGATCGTGGCAGTTGAACGATGGAAACACAGCAACACACTACTTTGGTTCTAAGTTCCCTCTAAGACGGAAGGTCAGGAAAGCCCCAGGTGACGCCACCATCGGCTAGTCACGTTCATGTGTTGCTTTGAATGGATGAAGGTGGCCGAAATTGGATCACATTTATCCACAATATTCTTCTCAGTAATATATTTATATTTGAAAATAGTCAGTTATTGGGCTGAGCGGCTGCCGAATGTAATCAGCTGAAGTGAAAGGATGAATCACCCTTCAGACATGACTAATACGGGTTTTGAATTTAAATGTTCGAGATCTTTGGTCGACTAAGATACCGATTAAACTGTGAAGATGTCTAGCTATTGTATATCAAGTCAATAGTCTATAGTTACGAAAAGCAACGCAAAGCTAGGTAAATGCCTGGTTAAAGCGTTACTCATTAATTACTATTATGGTGATGAAATAATTAATCGCTTTAGTCATTAATAAGCCAAGTGCGGTACGTTGTTTATGTTATTATATATTTTGGATGAAGTGTACATTAATATCCAAACATACACAGTAACTCGGCGAGGCATATTCATTCATACTTACACATATAGATATGCATTAACTAGATACAAAAATTAAATCCAGCCTATTCCGGCACAGAAATGGCTAACGTATCAGTAACATTCGCCAGTAAGATTATCGCTAGAGATGCGACAGGTCACTCCTTCGTCCGGATTCCACTGATACCCAAACATCCTGAAATCGTTATCACAGATACGCAGAATACGCGCCATGAGATTAGTCGAAATATTCCGCAATACCCTCCAGACGGCGGATAGTTTGCTGGCCGGATCCAGACTCAGATCGTTATCCGAGCCGACGTAAAGATAAAGAGCGCTGGCGTCTGCTTCCGGCGTTTGCTTCCGGCATCGTAATGTATGCTGCACGGGAAGCAGGTGTCGTAGAATGGTATCTAGTGTTCATCGACAAACGGCTCATCGTCGAGGCCGGCCAGGTCGACGAACTACTCGAATTCGATCGTAATGTTCATCAGGTCGCAAGAACTACGGTCGACTCCTGCGTTTGCCCTTCCGCCGCAGGAACTGTTTGATGATGTGCTGGTGTTTGTGCAACAGTTGCCGATTTAGAGTCCCCGCCTGCTTCATCTTATTAGTGTAAGTCGATAGGAGGCGATCCAGTGGATGACGAACTACAATCATCTTGAAGTAGTCGCCCAGCCTCTCGTCCTCACCCAGATGCTAGAACAGCAGGAATCCGGTAGCCGAGAGGTAACTCTGGATCTGGCAGAGGACGCTGGGGTCAGCTTCATATCGTCCCAGATTCGATTTAGGTGTCCGATTCTGATCGAGTTATCGCAGACGACCCGCTTCGAGGCCGCTTCTGGAATACAAAAATGCCATTGAGTGTGTGTGCGTGTGCCGTGCGTGTGTGTGTGTTGTGTGTGTGTGTGTGTGTGTGTGTGTGTGTGTGTGTGTGTGTGTATTTAGCTGTGTATAATAAGGCTCAGATAATCTTGAACCGTAGATTCAAACTCTGGACGTTTCTTCATGGGTCTGAATCCAGAGTGGCGACTTTGCTGAGACATGTGTAATGTTTCACCAGTCCCTAAGCAGTCAAGCAAAAACAAAAAACGAATAACCTACAGCCGTGGAATTTGGGAGTAGAACACCCAAGTCAGATCACAGCAGTTGTGAGAATGTTTAGAATAATGTTTTGTTGTTCGGAGAGAATCCCCAGGTCGTCGCTTATTCGGCACAGCCTCACCCACCCCCCACTCAGAGGGCAGCAGTGCGGAAAGATGGAGCCGAAATACCCTGAGGGTGGTCACTGCCAGAGTGTTTTACGTCCTTTATTTTAAATAATTCAGTGGAGACGGCAGCGCCATTTAACGTGGTCAGCCACCCACGATGTTGTGAGCCGAGAAATTAATCTCTGGAAAAGTTTCGGGTGCTTAACCACTAGACCACTGGCGCTCACTTTAGATTAATTATCTAAGTAGCCCTATTTATAGCTATTTTTCAATTGTAGTATCTTTCTTTAAAGCAATACTATATAAGACAAGAGCAGAAAACAAGCTGAACCTTTCTATTAAATTTCAGGTGTTACAAAAGTAGTATGAAAAAGAAGAACCAGACCTGAACGGACACGGACATTAAATTGCCAAGAAGTCGTTGGCCTGAAGAAGATGCAACAAAAAAAATGGATCACAGCAGAAACCTGGCGCAGGATTCAGCTGCGGAAGGAGAAGAAATCAGCAATAAGCAACAGTCGAACACGAGCGACAAAGGCACAGGCACAGAAAGATGACACAAAGGCCAACAGAGAGATAAAGAAATGGACAAACGAAACTACATCTATGGTCTGGCAAAAGAAGCAGAACAAGCTGCAGATAGCGGAAACATGAGACAGATGTATGACACTACCAGGAAACTAGCAGGCAAACATAGCAATCCAGAACGACCTGTTAAAGACAAGCATGGAAGGAACATCATGGCAACTGAGCAACAACTCAACAGATGAGCTGAACATTTTTAAGAACTGTTGAATAGACCGGCCACACTGGATCCCCAGACATACAACCAGCAATAGTGAATCTACCCATTAATTGTGACAAGATGACCAATGAAGAAATAAGGAGGGCCATAAAGCACCTGAAGAACAATAAAGCAACAGGACCGGATGATATCCCAGCAGAAGCACTCAAGTCAGACATAGACACGTCTGTGGAACTAGTGTATCCTCTTTTTACTGAGATTTGGGAAAAGGAATAAGTGCAATCAGACTGGAGAAATGGATACCTCATAAAACTCCCCAAAAAAAGGAGACCTCAGCAACTGTTCTAACTACAGAGGAATCACACTTCTGTCAATGCCTGGGAAAGTCTTCAACAGAATAATCTTGGGAAGAATGAAAGATGAAATGAACCCATGGCTGAGAGATCAACAGCTGGATTCCGCCCAAACAGATCATGCGTTTATCAGATTGCAACACTATGTATCTTGGTAGAGCAATCCTTGGGATGGAATTCTCCACTCTACATCAACTTTGTTGACTACGCAAATGCGTTTGACAGCATAAACAGTGATGCACTATGGAAAATGCTAAGACGTTACGGCATTCCGACCAAGCTAGTCAGCTTGATTAAGAGCAGCTATGAAGAACCAGGCTACAGATTAATACGATGTGAAAAATGGCATTAAACAAGGTTGCTTGCTGTCCCCATTCCTCTTTCTTCTGGTCATCGACTGGATTATGAATATATGCACAAAGCAGAGAAGAAATGGAATCCAGTGGACACTAAATACGCAACTTGAAGCCCTGGACTTATCCAACAGATCAACCGATGCAGGAGAAGACAAGTGAACTGGCAGCTATCTCTTCACGAGTAGGGATAAATTTATATAAATGCAAATAAAAAATCCTC
>JAODUP010002585.1:0-22273 GCA_025642065.1 Paralvinella palmiformis | reverse complement strand
CTGGTTAATACAATCAAACATTGGCAATTCACGGTATTGTGAGCGGCTGTGGATCAGGACCAGTTTGTGTGTTCATTTTGAAATGTTCAAGGTCAGTAAAATTCTTGTTAAAAATACCCTTGCCTCTACTAAATCTGAATATTATAATAAAAAGATCAAAGCATCCAAGGGAAATCAAAGGACTGTTTTCAAGTGTTGTGAATAAAGTATTACATAAAAGTCAAACTGTCCTCCAAAATAATATCAACTCAGATAAAGATATGGCCCATTGTTTTAATAACTTCTTCTGTCAAAAAATATTAAATATACATAGTGGGTTCCAGTCCAGCACCTTATCACAGGGTAAGCCATTGGTAGAAGAGTCCTGCATATCCATGATGGATACATTTGAGCCTTTTACAGGACTGATATCAGACAGTTGCTGAAAAAGTCATCTAATGCTTTCTGTGCAGTTGACCCTATGCCTACATGGCTTGTGAAAGATTGTCTGGATGTTCTGATAAACCCAATTACAAATATAGTTAACAAATCATTATCTCTGGGTGTTTTCCCAAGATCCATGAAAGCTGCCCTTGTAAAACCATTAATAAAAAAACAACATTATGGACTGTAATATTCTAAAAAATTACAGACCTGTTTCAAATCTTACATTTTTATCTAAAGTTATAGAAAAGGCAGTTGCTTTCCATCTAAACAAATATTTAATGAATAATAACCTTAATGAATCACTACAGTCTGCCTATAAAAGTGGTCACAGCACTGAAACAGCCTTGGTTCGAGTGAAAAATTATATTATGATGTCAATTGATCAAGGTAAGCCAATAATACTAGTTCTTCTGGACCTGTCTGCTGCATTTGATACAGTTGACCATAATGTACTTTTCTCTAGGTTAAAAGACATGTTTGGTCTGTCAGGTAGAGTACTTGAATGGTTTAGATCCTATCTGGAACAACGCTCCCAGAGGGTGTCTGTTCATAGTATGTTATCTGTTATTCAGTTTTTGTTATCTGGTGTACCACAGGGTTCAGTTCTTGGTCCTCTGGTTTCACGATGTATACCCGTCCTCTTGGGATCATTGCGCAGCGATATGTGGTTACATATCACTTGTATGCTGATGACAAACAGCTGTATATATCACTGGATCCTGACAATGAGTTAAATTTCTCCTCTTCCTTGAAGAATTTAGAACATTGTATTGCCGATATTCGGCTATGGATGACTCAAAATCTTCTAAAACTAAATGATAATAAAACAAATATTTTATATTTGGCATCACCACATTGTGTTAAATCCCTAAAGACACCAGCATTACAGATGGGTGCATCTTCGATTACCCCTAATGAGGGCAGTAAAAAATCTAGGGGTTATTTTTGACCAATGTATTAACATGCATGAACATGTCACATCAGTATGCCGAGCTGCCTACTACCATCTTAAGAACATCCACTGTTTAAAAACATTCTTGACACAAGAATCACTTGTAACTGTAGTTCATGCCTTTGTTACATTTCGTATAGACTTTTTGTAACTCCCTGTTATATGGCATATTTGATTATAACATTAATCGCCTTCAGCGAATTCAGAATAGTGCAGCTCGCATTGTAACAAATACTAGAAAATATGATCATATCACCCCAATTCTTCAAAAACTACATTGGCTACCTGTTAGACAGCGTATCCATTTTAAGATTCTGTTAATAACTTATAAATATATTAATGATATGGCGCCAGAATACCTGTGTGAACTGGTTTCCATAAGAAAGTCATCCCAAACCTCAGGTCATCCAGTCAGATACTATTGCAGGTGCCAGTGTCTCGGCTCAAGTCTTATGGTGATTTTTCATTTAGTGTTGCAGCCCCACTTTGTGGTTGGTTTGGTTTGGTTTTGTTGTTAGGGGAGTATACCCAGGCTGTCGCTTAATCAGCACAGCCTCTATGTTGGAGCGGTTGAGAAACCTCCTCCCCCACCACTCACAGGGGAGCAGTACGGAAAGATGGAGCCGAAATACCCTGAGGGTGGTCACTGCCAGAGTGTTTTACGTCCTCAGGGGGTTTTTAACGTCCCCCTTTATTTTAAATAATTCAGTGGAGACGGCAGCGCCATTTAACTTTGTCAGCCACCCACGATGTTGTGAGCCGAGAAATTAATCCCTGGAAAAGTTTCGACCTCTTACGCGGTTCGAACCTGCGACCGTTGGCACCAAGTGCAGAGTGCTTAACCGCTAGGCCACCGGAGCTTACTCCCACTTTGTGGAATAAGTTGCCGGAAAATATTAGAAATGCGTCCACTCTTGGAACTTTTAAGTCTCTTCTAAAAACACACCTATTTAAGGTCGCTTTCACAGATAAATAATTATTATCTTTTAAATCATTACAGGGTTTTCACAGACATTATTTGGGGTATTATTATATTACATATTATTTGTACAGCGCCTTTGAATGGCTCCTGCTAGTAAGGGCGCTTTATTAAATATACATTATTATTATTATTATAAAGCTATGTCAGAAAGATGTTTCATCTTTCACTTCGATTCATTACCTTTTGAGGTCGTACGGCCAATTAGCTTATCTACTGCACAAGAGTGGCCGTGAACAATTTCCATTTTCACGTATCACTAAATTAGGATTATCCTGTGTATATATGAAAAAGAATTTAATGTTGGTAAAATCTGTCTTGTATCTTCTACTATTAATAATCAATAATAAACAATGGTTATTGTTTCCTTTAAGTAGAGTTTAGGTGATAGCATTCAAAAACTGAAAACCACGAGCTTTTAGCATTCATTTCAGTTTTTTGGGGGGAAGAAACATTTATAACTTCAACATGATGAACATTGGAGTTATATAAACAATAAAGAGTTGTTTCAGTGAACTAAATTAATACATTTCTTAGACGTTTTTTCTAGCTACAAAGTAAGTTAATTCGGTGTAAGAGATTGTTTTCCCAAGTGCAAATTAATCTTTCTTACGCATTTGTAATAAATCAATGAATCACTAAATATTTGGAAAAAAACGGGATTATTGACGATCGATCAAGACTCTTGATTAGATACATTCTGGACCATCTTAACTATCAGTGACCTGGTTTGATGTATGCAGTTCCCGATTGAACGATACCTGACATGCCCAACATCTAGAGACTGATTAATGTCTTCTGTAATGAGACTGTACTTTAGTTTCGGATAGTCAAACAATCGGCGATGATTGTTCTAATTTGTACAAGAAACACATGTTTCTTTATAACTCGGAAATTACAGGTTACTACAGTCGTAATCTGACTAACGTTTGGTGAATTAGTTCTCAGTCAGTGATCTTCATACACAGTGAATTTCATACACCTCGAGATATATTATATACGGATGCCAGCACCTATCACACTGTTTTTAAATTTAATACTTATGTTTTGACATCCATATTTTATCCAAACTGAAAATGGGTTACTTTGGGTTCGTTGACAGAAACACCATCTTTCACAAGTTAATGCTATCACCTAAACTTTACTTAAAGGAAACAATAACCATTGTTTATTATTGATTATTAATAGTAGAAGATACAAGACAGATTTTACCAACATTAAATTCTTTTTCATATATACACAGGATAATCCTAATTTAGTGATACGTGAAAATGGAAATTGTTTTACGGCCACTCTTGTGCAGTAGATAGGCTAATTGGCCGTACGACCTCAAAAGGCAATGAATCGAAGTGAAAGATGAACCATCTTTCTGACATAGCTTTGCCAAAGTTTGATTGTATTAACCAGATAAACATTGTTTATAGGCACTTTTCACCTTTATAGAAGTATATTCCTAGTAACAGTATATATTACTAGGAGGCAAATTTCAAGTACGTTGTTTCTGACAGTTTTATGTGATTAATATTTTAATTTTATTATTATTACATCCATTAAATGTAATTTTATAATTGATAGATATAAAGATAGATAGATAGATTGATAGATATATAGCTAGATAGATAGATAGATTAAAAATACACAGAGGGGCGAGACAGAGAAATAAAGAGGGAGAGAGGGGATGTGAGGGGGGTGCAGGAGATAGAGATATAGAGATAATTAATTTAAATCTCACCTTAAAAGTCCCTATTCAATATTAGTCTCTAGATAATTGTCCATCATTTCATTTTTATAATTGAGTTTTACATTTAGACGTATTTAACCCCTCATTATAATATGCTATTCAGTGGCTCATGTTGACAGTAAAGGTGTTTTATTGAATATACTCCATTAATATTGTTATTATTATATTATTATCTGGGACAAGTGATGCAAATGTAGAGTGATAATTAGATTTTATCTTCTCCATTTGTTTCCAATGTTAGAGTGTCTTCAATCTATGATACAATTTACAATAACAACTCTTTCCTGATATCTTTGTGGTCTAAGATTTCTAACAATATTCGTCTTCTAAAGAAACTGATATGGTTTTATTTGGTTAGACAAAAACAGTATCTTAAGGTTAGCTCGTGTCTATTTTCTATTCCATTGAGATTAATAGACGTATTTATTTTGAAAACATAGCAATGTATTTCAAAGGTAAATTAATTCTTTGTGATTTTTGTGTTAGATACCTTGTGTTCTTTTTATTGTGGCACTACATAAAGAATTTTGTCATCGTAATAATAATAATAATAATAATAATAATAATAATAATAATAATAATAATAATAATAATTATTATTATTATTATTATTAAAAATTTTAAAATAATAATTTTTTTGTTATTATTATTTTTGCTGTTGAAAAATTTAAATTTATTATTTTATTAGTAGTAGTAGTAGTAGTAGTAGCAGCAGTAGTAGTAGTAGTAGTAGTAGTAGTATTAAAGGTTTCTTAATACGTTTATCCATTTCGCGTGGCTGAGCAGCCCTTATAGAAATAAATCTGTTGATGTCTTCACGATTCCAGTGCATGTCACGTTCCTATTGGACACTATTGTTTGATTGCCATCCAACTTTTCAAACCGTGACAGATTCGGCGATTCCATGGCTTCTGCTACTTCTTTCATGGATTCAACCGGGATGTTGATGTAGTAATCAATCAGCGCACAGTGTAATGCTTCTGCATCAAATCAAATGACGAGGAAAGCTTTCACCCTGAGTGGCCGTTCCGGTAACTGCAAAATTCCGGGTTTTATGTTCTAATCTGTGTCATACCGGTGTCTGCTGGATGGGTTTCAACAATCAGTCCCTTCTTGGCCACATGCCCCAGATGTGATCAGCGTCCATGTTAAAGAACTCGACTTAACAACAACAACAATAACAACAACAACAACAGTCTGGATGATGATGATTGATGTTTTACGGCTAAATGGTAGGCTAAACGTGCCGAGCAACCTCCAAAGGTAATGAAGTGAAGACGAAACACCCTTCAGATATGACACGCGGAGATTTGAACTCAAGTGGTAGTGATCTGTTATACAACACGCTACCAAATAGACCACGGAGGCATCCCAACAACAGCCTGCAAGATGTGAATTCCATGTATTTTGTTGTTCCATCATCCTTACGTTAAAGACACGACCTAGTACAAACACTGATTACAACGATATAGGTCAACTCAAGTAATTATTCGTTGTTCTGTTTTCCTGAGGACATGGTCGACATTTTATAACCATTTCTTTATTAACTAGACGGTGTGGGCGTTATTTACGAATTCGTCTATTTTTGTTTGGCGAAAATATAAAACTGGAAGATGACAATTTAGAAATCTATCTGTCATCGTGACATTAAGTTACTTCTCTATATCGGCCCACTTGTAATGTCGTCTGTGTTTTTAAATTAAAATAAAAACAATCTGATAAAAGAAGTCGTTTCTACCGTGTTAACATTTACTTCGTATTTAATTCCTCTAGCTTCGCTGTTTATCAACTAATTATGGATATAGACGTACATATGATGTACCATGAAGGATGTTAATGCTGATATCAACATTTATAACAAGTTGAGACTGATCCAGTACAACAGTATCCTGATTTATATGTTAATTGATTGAAATAGTAACTTATCTACAGTTCACTTGATTGATCTACATGTGAGATCATCGAGCTCTATACTGATCTAATGGCGAATGAACCGATCTAGATATGGATCCAGAGATGCGTGGAATTGGAAACGTGGAGGCTGGAAGTGACCTTCGTAGATCTAGTAGCATCATATATTCATCACGTAGTTAATAGCCAGATTTAATGAGGCTTATGCGGAATCTACTTTTATGCACGTGTACTATTGGTTATGCATAATGTGTGTGCGCGTGTTTGTGTGTGTATGTATACGTGCATGTGTGTGTATGTTTATGTGTTTATGTGTGTGTATATAGTTGATTGTTTTATCAAAGACTAGGCAAAAAGGTTTGGAATATCCCAAAATGCTGCATAAATGAAATATTTGAGCACTCTTACAATAACTTTCATGGTATTTTGCATAGCATTGTGTCATTTTATATTATCAATTCAATGTGTTCAATAACATTGAATACAGTTTGTACTTAATAATACTGGTTTATTCTTTTTATTGCCAATTCTTTGAACCTGTGACAAATTCTAACAAAAACGATGCTTTTATTCGTAGACAAAAACTTAACAAAACCACTGAAATCCATATTCAAAATATTTGTCATTGTGTTAAAGCTAATGAATCATGCCAAGCAATATGAAGAAAAAAAATTCAATACTTCGTGTGGCCTTGTCTGACGTTGTATACAGCACGCAAGCGTCGAGGCATGCTCAAAACGAGGATTGATAGCTTCTGTTGCGAAATATCTCGACATATGTCCACATCAGCCTGGGTCAATTCCGCCATGTTTATTAGGGGGGATTATCCATCTTGTTCAATCCACGTGAGATTTCAGACCAGAGATTCTCGATCGGTTCAAATCCGGTGACATAGCAGGCCAATCCATGTGCTGTACATTCTCATCTTCGAGGAAATCCATGACACGTCGCGCTCGATGTGCTGGACCATTGTCATCTTGGAACACAAAATTTGCCTGGAAATCTCTCCTGGTACTGATCCATGTTTCCATCCAGTATGTGGAGCTCGGATTTCCCTCTGCTATGGAAGACACGCCATATCGTGACTCCGCTGCCTCCTGCCTATACTCTACACAGTACACACTCATCGAGGTAGAGCCTCGTGAGCTTGTCTCAGCACTCGAACATGACCATCTTGACAATACTGTATTCTCATGTTTCGTCAATAAGACCTTGACCTTTGTTGGTCAAAAGACTTTGTTGAATAAATGGTAAAATAGTAAAGAGACCTATTATCATTCACGCTTCATCACCACAAAATATATTCCTAGCTACCACTCAAATCAGCAGTTAATATCTCGGCTGATAACATCGTAGGAGGTTGACCACGTAAAATGGCGATGGTTTTGATCACTAAATTAGACTAAGAGGCAAAAACATTACCAGTAACTTACCTCGGACTATTTTAGCTTCAACCTTCCTTTCCCCTGTACTATCACTTGGAGGTGAGGGATCATCCAATTATTATCTAGGGACTAGACGTTGTGAGCATTTCCTACAAAAAGTAATAAATCTATCACTATGCAGCAGAACGACCTTGACACAGTCTAAGCTATTCACCATAACAAATCAGCCTGTAATATATTAGTATGACAACATTAACTATTTGACAAATTACATTTTACTTTTTTATCGAACTAATAAACCAAAATAAATACCGTTCATGCTTCATCACCACAAAATATCTTCCTAGCTACCACTCTACGTAACTGGCTGGCTAAACCACTCATTGGTTTTATTCGTTGTATTCCTGAATTTAAATTGAATGAAAAAATACGGAAATTCCTTAAAATGCTTCAGATTTTCAATTCTCCTTAAAGGATAATTTCCTAATAACATTATAATATATTTCCTTATTCTATATACGGCCATTAATTGGAATCAACTATTTACAGATTACATCCATCATCGTCATTTAGAATGGATTATGTTTACTTTATTGTTAATGTTAAACTGTGAGACATCCTTATGAATATTCTATTTGGATATTTTGACCCAATATGTCTGGCCAGGCAAGTTGTATACTGACGTCAATAATATTAGGGTATTTCGGTACAGTTATATTCGGTTATGTGTGTAAACATCACCACTCTATGTCTGACAACAATGAGCATGCGTCCATTTTTGTTCTATAATGAATTAGGCAAATGGTGGCTAACTCAAAGTTATCCGCGTAAATACAAACTTATAACGAAGTTTCTACAAACAAAAACATTTAATTTATGTGTAACTTGCCATTATGTAATACAATGACTAATATTGGCAATAAAAGTCATGATTATTAGATATTTTATTATTATTGGCCAACAAAGAAGTTCGTTAAATAAATATGCCGATATCACATTATGTGTATGTGAAGTTATTAAATCATCATCATGACTAATTCAGCAAATTGAAGTTGTTGTTTAGTTTGTTCATATCCGTTTATGATTGCTTGAAAAAGAATCCATATCATCGCCACATAAATAAAAATAAGAACCTATCACACATCAAACATTGTACACTGTTACGTCCAATGTGACCAAGCAACAGAGTTCAACCCCCTCTTTCATACTTACAGGTCTCTATTTAAATTATGTATAAAACACACCAATTGTGACTTCAGGTGTCGCTTTCTATGTCAGAAGGGTGTTTCATTGTTCACTTCGCCTTGTTACCTTTAGAGGTAGCTATTAACCTACCTTGTGCACACAAGTAGCCGTCTAACAACAACATTTATATTTCGTCCCATCATTATATATTTATCTACATATTCAACTTTTATATTTTGACAACAATGTTTACTAATAAAACATTAATTAACTATACAGGTTTATCCCCAAAGAAAATATAAACATTATTCTTCCTTGTTTGTGGTCAAATATATTCTCAGAAATACGAAGTTTTTAATGTGTTCAGTAGCATTCTAATGGATTTATTTCACTATTCAGACCAACAGTTTGTAATCTTGACTACATAAGTAATTTGACAAGTAATAAGTAATCTCTGATCAATTTTGTCACGTCATATTTTGACCAGCCGTACTTCCTTTGGGAGTATGTAAATTATAGCTGTTTCCGGTTATCAGTAACATATTCTAATAAGTAGCAGTTTCTAAATCAACAATTCTATATTCTTCCTACTCGGGGATAGTTAAATCCACAAATTGAAATATGGCACCAAATAAGAATTATTGAATTATTTTGGAACGGAATGACCATTTCTATTTTAGTAATAATGATATATATATATATATATATATATATATATATATATATATATATATATATATATATATGCATCACATACATAAAAATAGGAATTCGTGGACTCCATAAACTAAATATATTAATTTGCATCTATCATAGAGATTATTTTCTGAATAGCAGAACAATATTTCTTAAATATTAATCCTTATTCTGTGAATAATAAAGTCAATGATTAGACACGTTTAATCTCCACTTCTGATGGCCTATTTATATGTCATCTCAACTAATGCTAGACAGGTTTGACAATTCTGATCTATACGTGACAAGCTCACAAACGAGAAACTGATTAATGTTGTGTCCGATAAAGTCTGTACTTTAGTTTCATATTTTAATAAGACAACACATCGGTCGTTCTATTCAGTACAAGAAACCGATTCTTCTTTTGGTCTCAAAATAAATGATAGTGCAGTTGTAATCAGTTTGTTCTCAGTCAGTCAATCAGTTGCTGGAATAGTTGTTCGGTGTATTTCACCATTGAACACACAAACATGCGGTTTATCGAAAACAATTTACAGTTAAAAGATTTCATCATGGTAACTTTATTTAAATCTAATTATATTTTAAATTTTCAATTGTAACTGAAATTTACCTAGATATATTGTAACTTATTTTGATACATCGAATATTCTTTTTAAGGACATGACTATATTTCACTGACATGAAAATAATCATAATGGCAGTTTAGTAACACTAATAAGAACTAAAATATAAAACTCACCAACCAGATTATAAATTATTAATATACTGCAATGGCAGAAATGTAAAACGCATAAAACTGTTTAAATATCCATTTATTGTGTTTAGAATTAGTGATTGTCTTGCAATTTGTAAATGCTTTGTGTCAATGTCAACATATGTCATAATTGTAACCCAATCAATACACATTTGGAATGTAATTGTATGTTAGCAAGATAAATTCTAAAATAAGTAAGTTTCGAAGTGACTGAACGTGATCCAGATATATTTCCCATGCAGCTGTCCCAGAAACAATTCCTGTTCAGTATTCAAGGTCAACCTTTGTGTTAGAATCTAGGAAAAAATCATTTAGATCTTGAAAGTGTGAAAGTTGTTTATATTTTGCCTTTTGTTAGTCAAATATGAATAAAAAACTGGGATATTAGTAATTATGATGATACATTATAACAACTGTTCCATTAAGTTATATAAGGTTGTATCCAAATAACTAGATACACAGATAGGACTGAGAGACATACATACACATACAGGAAGAAAGAGATACATATAAATAATAATAAATATATATTACTATTATATATATATATATATATATATATATATATATATATATATATATATATATTATATATATATATATTTATATTATATATATATATATATATATATATATATATAATAATACTTTCATAAAATATTATATATATATATAGAGAGAGAGAGAGAGAGAGAGAGAGAGAGAGAGATGTTGTCATTCATTTCAGATAAAACACAGAATATATATAACCCAAGGAAATCTCATAAAACAGATCAAATATTTGTCTAACTTAAGCTAATTGATGACTACTGACGAGCCCCCGTGTGGCAAAGAGAAAACTATCAACAAGGGAAGTGTTATAATCATTCCAGTTGGGGACATGATTATGTCCTAAACATTATACGAAAAACAAGAAATCCTGGTGTGAGTAAGTCATTTTTAGGTTAATAAAGTATAAGAACGATATAAATTTCACCTTTTAATATTCTGAGTTGTAGCCATCATTGTACAGAGATAAAGGGTATGTCAAATACGAAGAACAGTTAGGGTTTCGTACTTATATAATATTTCTATGCGAAAATGACTGATAACATCAACCAACTTCGTGGAATTTTACAAATTGCAAAATTGCAAATTGCAATACACTATTTACATGAACGAAAACAATTACATTATTATTATTTCTGTACATCGTACATCATTTATTTCTGGCTCTTTCTAGACCGGAGGGTCGCATCTTCTATCCAATTTTATATCGATTTTATCTTTTTTACTGGAGCCATATTTATCATCATAGTGGTTATAAATATGTGGGTGAGTATTAAAGAAACTAGATGATTGATCTGAGACCCTGGAGATTGATAGATAGTACAATGTAAACAATGAATTACTGTCTAATTTGCTTGTATTCCTTTCCCTCTATTTCAGTCTGATATGTGCCATTTGTACCATCTGTCATCCTGCGGTCGTCATCACTTCAGCACATAATACGACAATATAAATAGCTATTATGTATTTTAGTAATTATATTGTAGGATGTATTATTAGAAAGATCATAGACATAATGTATGAGACTTATGTAAAGACTTATTAATTAGATATAAGCTTAAGTAATAATGATTAAGCCTAGTATTCTGACGCAACATTTGGATTACCCATTACCATTTCTGTTTATTTGATGTCTTCCGACTGTAAAGATTAAGCATTCGTTTGGTGATTGTTTCTCAACCTGACCACAAGAAGTGTCACCTATATTTTTTTAAACATACGTTTGCAAGTCGTTAACCTCGGAGGATGCTATCCTATTATTGTTTTTTTTTTCATTAAAAATTGAATAAAACTAAAACAGGAGGTACTGGTGTGCAAAACTTGAAATTAAGTCATTTCAATATTAATAAATCGTCTGTTTGTTTTTTCTTGAAAAAGTTTGTGTCAATAAAATATAAATTCAATAATATTTATATTATTATGAGTGTCCTAAAATGGACTAATATTGTCCGTGCTGAAGACAAAAGGCCAAAATAAATATTATCTGTTTCACAGGTATTATTTATCCCCTTTTTTCAAACGAACTACGAACGCACATTATTTGCCTTACGACTCCAGAGTGGTAATGTTATTTGTTTACCGATGCGTTCAATGGTGACAGGATCTAATGTAAGTAATCTGATCACTCTGCTAATAACACCATCTAATGGCACAGATGTAAAAAATGTAGGTATTAGTCTAATACATTGTCAGTCGACCTGTAATAAATCTAATGAAGTAACTGATGTTGTTAATGACATGGCTCTTTGTGTTCGTGTCATTATGGAGACTTGGCAGACTGGTAATGATCCAGATTAGAAAATTGTTATTGATGTGACTACAGCTGAGTATTCATTCCATCATGCAGCTAGGATTTAAAATAAAGATTAGAGATTTGGCGTTCTCCTTTGCTCTTTATAGCTAAGTCATTCGAAAATAATCTACTGACTTTTGTATCTGGATGGATAAGTGTTCGTGTAGCTATTATCTACAGATTACATTCAACTAAGAAAAATGGCCTAAAAGGTGCAGATTTCTTCAAGGAATGTTCGGAATTTGTTGACTCTCTTGCTACCAATAATGGCCATCTATCAATCTTAACTGATTTCAATATACATTGGGATTATCAAAGGAATGCAGATACAAAACAACTGGCCGACATTCTTAGATCGGCCAATCTCAGGCAACATGAAAAAGCAGACAGACATTGTTACTTTTATTGTTATCTCTCCTGATGATCATTATTTGATCAAAGATATATATGTGTCTTACGCGCTGACTGATTGTCACCTAATATTTACAAAATCATCATTCGTTTTCAGATAATTCATCCTTGAAACATAAACCGATTAACAAGGATGCCATTCTTCTTGATCTTGAAGTTTCATATTTGGTATTAGATCCACCAGATGAACTTGATCATCTGCTGGATCATTATATCACTATATTGAAGGACTTTATATGTGAGGTTACATATTTAATTATAAAGGAAATGCCAACTACTTCCGTGAAATAGTACGGACACATAGACTATAAAGAGACACAGGGGGGTCCCTTGAACGGTTGTGATTCAGGACCAGTTTTTATGTTAATTATGAAATATTCAAGGTTAGTAGAAGAAGACAAAAATGCTAATTGCCTTTGCCAAATAAAAATTAACAAAAAACAGATTAAAGCATGCAAGGTAAATCAAGCTTTTTAACCTTTTTAATAAAATTAAAGCATGCAAAGGAAGTTAATGGGGTCTCTCTATGGGCTAGTTGGTAGTGCGTTGGACAGCACATTATTTCCACCTGATTTCGAATCTCGGCGTGGGCATATCAAAAGGGTGTTTCATCTTTGACTTCCCTTCATTACCTTTGCAGGTCGTTCGGCCAATTCAGTCTACCATGTGGACAAAAGTGGCCGTAAAACATCAATCAGCAGCAGCAACACCAAGGGAAATCAAAGGATGGCCTTCTGTGTTCTGAATAAAGTACTAGATAAATTGTCCTTCCAAACATTGTCAACTGAGACAAATATATGGCCCATTGTTTTAATAACTTCTTCTGTCAAAAGATATTAAATATACTTAATTGCTACCCTTCCAGCACCTTAACAAAGTTGACATGGTTCTTGGTTCGTGTTAAAAATGATATTATGAAGTCAACTGATGAAGATTAGACATTATTACTTTTTCTTTTCGACCTGTCTGATGCATTTAATCCAGTTGACCATGATGTGTTTGTATCTACATAGAAAAAGATGTTTGATCTATCGGGTAAAGTACTGGAATAGTTTCATTCTAATAGGAGATAACGTCTTCCAGAGAGTGTCTCTTCATGGTATTTGATCTTCTGCTCAGTCACTGTTACCTGATGTCCAACTGGAGTTAGTTTTTGGTCCTCAAATTGTCACAAAGCATAAAGGTCCTCTTGGGATCAATGGGTAGTGAAATGGTGTTAAATATCACATATAAGCGGAAGATACACAGCTGTATATAAAACTTTATCCTGACAATGAGTTAAAGTTCACTTTTTGTTTGAAGAATTTGAAATATTTTATTGCTGATATTCATCTCTCGATGACTCAAAATCTTCAAAAGTAAATGACGATGCAACAAATATATCTATTCGGCTTTACCACAATAACAAAACTATCAAAAATCGGTACATCTTCCATTAACCGTAATGAGTCAGTAAATAATCTACAGGTTATTTTGGACATGTTTGAACATGTCACGTAAGTAATCCTAGTTACCCACTACCATACTAAGCACATCTACTGTTTAAATACATTATTGACACAAAATAACACTTGTTATTGTCGTCCATACCTTTGTTATATCTCGTATAGAGTATTGTAACTCTATGTTATATTACATATCTGATAATAACACCAAATTCAGAATAGTACAGTTTCAATCACATCACCCCAATTCATCTGAACACTACATTGGCTATCCTTTAGACTGCGTATCCAGGTCAAGATTTTACTAACAACTTATAACTGTATCAATGACATGACAACTGGACACCTGTGCAAATTGGTATCCGTTAGAAAGTCATCGCAAAAGGTCAGATCATCCAGTCAGATAGTATTGCAGGTAATTAATCATTTCTCAGTACAAGTCATCTGGTGGTTGCACGTTTTGTGTTTGAGTCATCACTTTTTGAAACAGGTTGGAAGCAGATTTTAGAACTGAGTCGTTTATTGAGGATTTTAAATCTGCTCTGAAAACTTTCAAAGTTTCTTTCACAAATACATCGTTCAAATCCGTTCTTGGGGTTTTACATACACATTAAATACACTTTATTTTCAATGGCTCCTTCTAGTAAGGGTGCTGTAATAAATATACATCAGTGTCCTTAATATTGTATAATAAACCGGAAGTAAATATGCTTTCTTGGTAACAACACAAATATAAACATTGGTCGCAGATTTTAAGACGCCATTTCTCATTGGTCAATACGTGACATGGACAAAGAAAAGATTAATGTTGTCCTAGGTTAGTGACCATACTTTATACTGAGATGGTCAATGGAAGGAGTCGATGATGACTATAGTTAGGTCAATAAATTTCTTTATTATAGGATCTCCAAAAAGAAGGAATCCATAACTAGGATTGATTACCACTTTAGATCAATTGTTTCACAGTCTAAAGATTATGTTACCACGTTTGAGATTAAATGTTTGTGGCCACTGATCTAATTGATGAACAGATACAGGTACAAGAAGCGGGGAATGTACCTTGGTATAATGGCTAATTCCAAATAGGGAAGATCTAGTGTCGATTTCACCTACAGCTCAGAAAGCTTTCAGATACCCACTGATTCTCAATTGTATGACTCTCGAGTATATCAATGCCAATATATAATATGTTATATGCAACCCAAATAACATACTACTTCATTAGACTGTTATTTATTAAACCTATCATCTTTGATTCTTTTGGCAGTTCTTCATTCGATTCACAATGGAATAAATCATTATGCTATCGTTATTCAAATAATAAGGAAATATTCACGTAGTAATTCCAGACAGATAATTCGTGACTCCACGTTTAGATAACAGGTAATTTGACTCCAGGAGTCACCCACCTTTTGTAATAATCTTACAAAGAACCACTAAGCAGGATGGTTGTTCGTATATTTTTTCCCTAATTTGTACTACAAATTGTAGTTGGACTACACTATTTATTATAACAATTTGTCTATCTTAATAACAGAAGATTCTCTGATGTTGGCTCTAAGCTAGTGTCTGTCTATAATTTAAAGGTAAAGAAGTTTCGTTTTCTATTTTTATATAACCATTTCTCATATTTACTTGTTCTAGGACACTAAATGGCCTAATGTCTACTAATGAATCTATCTATCCATTCATTCATTCATCCATCCATCCATCCATCCATCCAGAAATTATTATAAATAATCACCTATGATATTCTACAAATGTATTGCATCATATTTAAGCAACTTTCTTTCCTGTAATGAGAGAAGTGATGTAGTAGTTAACGGTTATTAGTTGCATATCTTTGCATGCTATAGTTTCGTACATAGTAATTGTTATTGTTCTTTTTCGAGGGCTATCCTAAATCAATCCTATAATCCTTTAATCCTGTAATCACATATTGAATTGTTTTGGATAAGAATAATGTTTTATACTTAAACTATTTTCTGCAAACTATACACTTCACCTGCATATACAGGCAATCAATATATTCATAAATCAAATATATACATGTTTTGCCTTCCCCAACTAAACACTGGGATCAATGGAATTGTTTTTAATGTTTCTGAATTCTAGGATATTGTTTTTGTATATTTAACATGACTATATAAATAACTACTAATGTATTTTTCAATCAAACATTATTCACATTTTATCAAGAATCTTGATGGAATACTTCTAAGCCACCTTAATTACTGTAAGATGTGTTAGATAGATTACAGTTCCGATTGATCTAAACGTGATATGCCTATTACCAAATACTTGATTAATTATGTCTGTGATGGAGTCCGTCCGTCCGTTAGTTTCGGAAAATAATAAAAACATCATACGCCGGCTGTTCTAATCTGTACAAGAAACCGATTATTCTTTTGGGATCTAAAAATAAAGTATATTGCACTCATAATGAAGTCGACAGTTGGTAAGTTAGTTTTTAGAGAGTCAATCGAGTATTTGTATGGAACTGATAGGTTACTAGGTATCGTTGTTAGAATGATAGACCTCAGAAACATCGCAATTCAAGTGTACGTGGATGCCCGTACAACAAAGTGAAAGGTATGTTCATGACAGGCTTAAAGGTGTTACATTTTATATCTAGACACGGATTTTATAGATAGTTTCAACACTGTAACTATATTTATACCTAGATAGAGTTTTAAAAAGATTTAAAATGTAAAAGTATCTTAGCGAAATATCTGGAAATATTGAAAATACATTTGAAATACATGATTATTTTTATGACACTAATTGTTGATATATTGCAAGGTTTAATATTTTAAAAGTTAACTCTTTATCTTGGTATTTTGTCATTAAGCATGCCTAATATCCATAATATTTGTATAAACATGACAATTTAGTGAGTACCAGTAAATGGATCGAGCTATATTTAGTATGCGCCTCTAAGTAATATAGATTAATTATAAACTCATACGTCAATATACTCAACTGTATCTTAGTAAATTTCAAGGTAACTTTACTTTATCCAGATACATTTTCTATATTCAAGTTGAACTTTACTCAGCGATAAATAGTTATTGATACTGGATTACTATTGTTAATTAATCTGGATTATTCTGGATTATGAGTTTATTAGGGTTAGCCAGGAACTGTGTTTATTTTATGTGGGAAGGTGGGTAGATTATGATCTGTTATTATTTAGGTTAATAAAAATGAAAACTTTCAAACAAATAACACACATAGTTCTTACGGTAATGATTAATATTTAGAAGAACAACTATAAATTAATATCAGAAATACATATGTATGATGGATATATGATGGATAATTATTAATCATTGTCATTTATTGCTGATTACATGTTTATTTCTGCCATTTTGGGGGGGGGGGGTGAGTGAGAGAAAAACTGTTATTATCTAGGTTCATTAAGGTAACAAATTATGAAAAATGAACTTTAGCTCTAATGGTAACGGTAGCTTCTTAAGACAGTTGCTTCATTCGTGTAGCTCAGTGATACATTACGACGAATACTACCGGGACGTTGAGGTATATATCAATCACCAAACTTTATACTTAATGCACATCGCACCAGAGAGGATGAAATTATATGTAAAACATTTAAGCATTAGCCTTCGGGATCCTGGTATTATATGATATATGTTATAGTTAGATAGTAACCCTCTATCAATACTTTACCTATCACAGCTAGTAATTTAAGTTAGGATTTCGATTAGATTATGTATTGTTAGAAAGATCACAGACACAATAGATGAGTCGTGTATAAAATATATTTCCTGTATATAAACTTAAGTGATGATTATTAAATTTAGAGTTTCATGAAATTAAAAAATAATTTTATGACAGCAAATAGTTCTATCGCTGAATTTTGAATTAAATCATTTTCTACATCAAGTAATTATTGATCATGTTATGTTGATGAGACGTAAAACCTGTTACTCTCTGCACAATTTTGGAAGATGAGTTCTTCTAATAACCTGAATTATTTATAATTTTGCAAATTATTAATATTTATTGTTCTTCTGATGACAAAAGGTCATGGTCATCACATGATTAGAAAGGTGCAGAGTTCAAATATGCTAATGACGGAACTGTACATGTCATTTATTTTATTCTAAACACTTTATTGGGGTTCTGTAAAAACGACCGAAACAACTATTATTGATAATTTAGTATCTGTTTGAAATAGGTTAGTGTCGTGTATTGTTCCATAGTTATAAAATATATTCAATATCATAAATACACCACGTGATGCATAACAGTTATTTAAATATAATGTACTTAAAACACGCCTTGTCTATAAATAGACAGGTTTCCTGAAGATTATAATCGATATCTTTAGGACTAATTTGGAAAATCAATAAAAAAACAAAATGTTCTCTTTCTCATTCGATAGGAGTAGATATATGACGTCTTTGTCTAATCTAAGATTCATGGTCAAAACCTCAAAAGCTAAATATAACTTGTAAATATCATATTTCAACACTTAATTAGGTTTTTCCATTAGTTTGATATGATATCTGTATAACTATCATGACCATTAAAGATGATGCTCGGTTTCAAATGACCGTACTTGATCAATTATCAATGACATTTAGCCGAGTTTATTAATCAATGTCAAAAATGAGTTAAGTCTGAGTCCTTCAGATAGTATGACGTTGGCCAAATTATACGTAGTTTATATACTGTAAATAGAACTGTTTATATCACATCAGTCGCCATTTTTGGTAAACAAACAAACGTTAGTCATATAGCAAAACACGTAATAAAACTATTAATAGTATCATAGTTAATAGTATTTCTTATAATATCATATCCATTAATATATATTATATATATACTATATGATAATTATAATAATTTAGCTATTTATTATCAATGTAAAAACTGAAGAATGCCGACTCCATCACCTTTCTTGTGAATCCGAGCTATATGATGGAATGAATATCCTGCTGGAGTCACCTCAACAACAATATTCTGGTCTGATACATTACAAGTCATCCAAGTCTCTGTAATGATAAGAGCGTCAAGATCCATATCCTTAATATACACATATACACAAACACATACACATTTAGAGGAAGTGTAAAATAAAACATCCCCCAGTCACAGCCACATCGCGATTTGAACCCAGCTGTTCAATTATACAAACTATGAACATCTTGTCTCCCGTTAGTTAGTTTGTGGATCTAAATGATTCATTGATGTGGATACCACATGGACATTGAGCTGAATAATCAATTACAAAACGTCATAATGATGTCACATTATACAGATATATAATAAATGATAATACATCGAGCCGTGATGGCGCAGTTAGTTAGTGCGTAGGATTCGTAATCGACGCGTCGTGGGTTCGAGACTCCGGAGCTAAAGTGTTGTCGTATGGCAACTGGTTCACTCAGGCAGAATTGAGAACCTGAGGGGACATGATGGTTATGTGTCTGCATAACGCTTTGCGCCTATAATGGCAGCATGAGTTGTATACTCCCTTGGAAATTGAGATATGTGATGTATTGTTACAGATCTGAGTCAGGGATAGCAATACTGTAAAACGCAATACTGTAAAGAACAGTCCACCTTCATTTCAAATTTTCAGGACTGATACAACAATGTTTACAAATATCATAAATGATGTCAAACGATTACACACACATTAAATAATCCAGTTCAAAGTACTGACCCAGGTGACGTCAGAGCAATTCACTTTTCTCCTTCCCGTAATGGCGGCCTTCTAGTAATTTGGATTATTTCCCTATATCTCTGATATCAGGTATATTTCGTGATTATTATTGTGGAATTTTTGGTTACTGTTCTAAGCATTACATATTTAAGAAATATTATCTGAGGGTGAACACTACCTTTCATGTGATACCGTGTCATTTTGCTGATTAAATGTTAGAAGAAAAACAAATCAATAAAATAAGCCACCTTTGTTTCCCCTAATTCTCTTCATTAAAAGATTCTCTTCATAATAAATCAAACAGTTATGTTGTAGTCATACTTTACATATTATTAATATTTAAGATAATTAAAGTGTTTATTATTTAATTTATAGATGTTAGTGATTCAAATAAATGAATGTTAGTGATTCATATTATTGAATGTTAATAATTCAAAAGAATTATATCGGGACATTGACATACCCACCAGTCAACAAAAGATCATATCATGACATCGAAGTTCAAATAATAAGAACATCTTTGATGTCTAGGGAGAGAGCAATTTAGTTGTAATCTATTCTTCTCTAACCTCACTCTTTTTATATAGATGGTGTGACTCCAGGTGTCGCTCCGTGGTGATTTCCTGTTCTATTTCCCTCGACGTATAGTTCACATTTAGGAATGATATGTCGATGAACCAATAAGTGGGTGGCTTATAACATCTCTCTTTCTGAAAATAGAAATGAAATAAAATAATTTATTACAGAATCTTACCTTATGGTGTCTCCTATCCAACCAACCATCCTTTCATTCATTCCATTGATCCAACAATTCATCAATTCATCTATCAATACATTATTCCACCAAATGATTGATCGATCGATTCATCTATACCATTCCATACATCCACTCATTACTTCCATCCAAATGTTCATCTGTCGATCGAGCCATTCATCAGTCTATTGATTGGTTAATCCATCCATCCATCCATCCACACATCCATATATACATTCATATATCCACCGACATATCCGTCCATCCATGTATCCGTACCTCCATCCAGATATATATACATTCATACACACATATATCTTTATTTACATATATAATATTCAAAACGAGATATAAAATAAACATGATTCGTCTTCGTTGATAGCCAAAAAAAGACTAAATTAATATTGATTAGAAGACTTAATATTAAATAGTTCGAGAACATAGAATGATAAAGAAATGGTTATAAAATGTCAACCATGTCCTCAGGAAAACTGAGCAACGAATGATTACTTGAGTCGACCTATATCGTTGTAATCATTGTTTGTACTGGGTCCTGTCTTTAACGTAAGGATGATGGAACAACAAAATACATGGAATTCACATCTTGCAGGCTGTTGTTGGGATGCCTCCGTGGTCTATTTGGTAGCGTGTTGTATAACAGATCACTACCACTTGAGTTCGAATCTCGGCGTGTCATATCTGAAGGGTGTTTTGTTTTCACTTCATTACCATTGTTTATTATTGATTATTAATAGTAGAAGATACAAGACAGATTTTACCAACATTAAATTCTTTTTCATATATACACAGGATAATCCTAATTTAAGTGATACGTGAAAATGGAAATTGTTTACGGCCACTCTTGTGCAGTAGGTAGGCTAATTGGCCGTACGACCTCAAAAGGTAATGAATCGAAGTGAAAGATGAAACATCTTTCTGAAATAGCTTTATAATAATAATAATAATGTATATTTAATAAAGCGCCCTTACTAGCAGGAGCCATTCAAAGGCGCTGTACAAATAATTTATAATATAATAATACCCCAAATAATGTCTGTAAAAACCCTGTAATGATTTAAAAGATAATAATTATTTATCTGTGAAAGCGACCTTAAATAGGTGTGTGTTTAGAAGAGACTTAAAATTTCCAAGAGTATATAGCTAGATAGATAGATAGATTAAAAAATACACAGAAGGGCGAAACAGGGAAATAAAGAGGGAGAGAGGGGATGTGAGGGGGTGCAGGAGATAGAGATATAGAGATAATTAATTTAAATCTCACCTTAAAAGGCCCTATTCAATATTAGTCTCTAGATAATTGTCCATCATTTCATTTTTATAATTGAGTTTTACATTTAGACGTATTTAACCTCTCAATATAATATGCTATTCAGTGGCTCATATTGACAGTAAAGTTGTTTTATTGAATATACTCCATTATTATTGTTATTATTATATTATTATCTGGGACAAGTGATGCAAATGTAGAGTGATAATTAGATTTTATCTTCTCATTTGTTTCCAATGTTAGAGTGTCTTCAATCTATGATACAATTTACAATAACAACTCTTTCCTGATATCTTTGTGATCTAAGATT
>JAODUP010000258.1:622500-647059 GCA_025642065.1 Paralvinella palmiformis | reverse complement strand
AACAATTTACTTTAGGTAATATTTGATGCAAAATATTTATATCACCAGAAGGAGTCGCCTGATAACGGGATTTTCGCAAATTCGGACTCATTTATGTGGAGTTGGTTATGTGTAAATTATAATTACTCATCGTGACCTGTTGGATAACTTCAATAGTAGGTTAATCTTTTTCATATCTACTGCCAAATTGTAATTTGGGTACCAAACACTGAGGATGAGATTTTGATGTAGAAGACGCTCTCTATCGCTGTAATCTAGTACTCTGATGGACCATCTCGGTGATGATGTTATATCGATTATGATATCAAGAATTGATAGCGAATCAATTTCAAGTAATCAGCTTAAGATTCGATAAAACGTATATTGGGTTATGTCAGAACAACAAAATATGGTGTTGTATGAAAATGTATTATCTTGAATAACAAGGTAGCAGTTCTTACTTAAACACACACACACAGGCACACATACACATACACACACACACACACACTCATACACACACACACACACATACACACATATACACACACACATTCATACACACACACACACAAACACACATACACATACACATACATACACATACATACACACGCACACGCACACACACTCACACACACACACACACACAATCACACACATACACATACATACACATACATACACACACACGCACGCACACACACACAAACGCACACAAACACACACACACTCATACGCAATCATTATTGATATTTTTCAGCTTCTAACCAAAAAAAAAGAGAATTACTAATCAATCCCACTTACAGACAACAGAGAGTAGATAATGATGTGACTGGACGAGCGGCTCATATCTGAGAACAAAACACTATTGTTATCAGTCTGACTGATCCAGATTACTTATTGCTACCAGAACATCATTGTTATCACTTACAGCTATGATGCGTCTCACGGCATAGTCCTCTGCAGCATCTTTAATGGTACCCTTCCTAATATCTCTCCATCCTAACAGGACCGAGGCAGAAGGTAGGAGGGATATTTTTAAATCCATAATTAAGCCTTTTATTATGCATCGTATTTTTCCACCAATCAATGCGGACATTCTCTATTTGCCATTCGATTTTCGTTAATTTATTAACTCTTCATAGCTTGTATGTTATCGTTTATATTCTTGTTACTTATTTTAGTAGTTTGTTCTAACCTCTTGGAACATAAAGCTATTGGATACACCATAGATGACAATACACAGCCGTTTGTTAACAGAACAGAAACACTCGCTAATTGTATAGAATTATGTGAAGAAGATAACAATTGTAAATATCTCGCTTGGATTCGATCAGACAAATGCTTTCTCTATAGCATCCAGGATACAGTGAACCTTATTGATATGCATAACAGTAGTTATGTGTTACAAACATACAAGGTAGTATATATATATATATATATATATATATATATATATATATATATATATATATATATATATATATATATATATATATATATATATATATATATATATATATATATATATATATTCAATATTTGCAAATATACTATGATAAATAACACACCATGAGTTTAATGAGCAAATATATGGACGAACAAACAAACGAACGGACTGACGAATGGACGGAAAAGTTATTTATTAATCCAGAAATATCAATCATTTCAATTTACTTCAGAATGTGGGACAATATGGTATGCAAATAGAAACCTGGATATAATAAACCCATCTTACTATGATTCATCTTTCGACAGGGAAGAAAACTGCCTAGATTACTGTTTGGAAGACGACATCTGCGCTAGCGGCTTGATGACAACAAACGAGGAATGTTTCTTCTATGAAGATGCCTATTATGACTTAGAAGATTCACCATCGTGTTCCACGTATACGATAATCCGATGTATTAGCACGACAACAACTCGGACAACAATGACCACTTTCGAATCAACAATAACAACGCTAACTTGGTTCGGCAGCACCATCACTTATAACCCGTCAACTTCTGTAAGGACCACTTCTAGGCCACCACCGAGTACCTTACAGAGTACGACAGTCGCTTCAAATGCTATTGAAGAGACCACGAGAAATGTAGAAACGGAAACTGAAACTGGAATACAGACAACCGGAATTATGAGAGCGGCAACAACTAGCACTGAAGGACAGAATGGGCAAAATAATAATTTCAATAAAAACACACAGGATGAAAATTATACCACTGGTGAACAAACTCAAATCGAAACTGGAACAGAAGCCAGCACAATGAGAACAATGGAATCGAGCAGTAAACGGATAAATTCAGAAAATAGTAATACTGAGAGAGTTGAACAAGAAGGAAAATATACCATACATGCGAGTCTGTAACGGATACAGAAACCGAAACCGAAAGTGAAACAGGAACAACTAGATTCATAGAACTAGATACAACTGGTAGTAACCGGATGAAATCAACGCATACTACGGCAGATACAGGCTCACAAGAAGTAAGTGAAACCACGGATGCGCACTCAGTGACAAATAAAGAAATCGAAACAAAAAGTGATACGAGCATTACACAATACCCGAGACGCACTACTGCACATTTGCAGCTAACAACAAATGTCCAACTTAAAACAATTACTGACAATGACAATGATCTAAGGACGGATCCAAACGGCATCCAGAAAAGTTCAGATGCTATTCAGACCGATATGCAAACACTCTCAATTCACATCACGACAACATCAACAACAAAGGGAATTAAAACAGCGACAACAACAACAACAACAACACCGATAACAGATATCAGCACGAAAGATTACGCTATAATGGATAAACCTGAGCCGAGAGACATCAATCAGCTTGGTATGTCATTGTTGGTATACCCTTTTCGGTTATGTTGATATTCAGGGATATACAATTTTATTATACGATATCCAGGCGTATACAAACACTACCATGTTATCCTATATTTAGTCTACTGCAGTCAGCCACCGACTTTGCCCAATACCAAGATGGTATCAACAGGTCGATTGATGACTGGATCCTATGTAACGTACGTCTGTAATCCGGGCTACTGGTTTATAGAGGGCGGAACTAGTCGTACGATTGTGTGTAACAGTAACGCCACCTGGAGTATGGAGATGAAAAATGGTTGTCAAGGTAACGTCTTAAAAGTTACCATAATGTTTACATTGCGGCTATCTTATATCAAAGGTTTTTGTTTTCTAAGTCTCATACATTATGAGCTTTACAAGTTATTACCCCCTCCCCCGCTGATATTATAGATCTGTACTGTCAACTAACATCCAGAACCTCCTAAGATGTATCTTGTTTACATATTTCCCATCAGCGAGTATCTGGTAACCCAGTAGCTCATTAGTGGATTCGAACCGAAAGTTTTTAGTTTTATTTCAGCTCGTTACCAGGTAACTACGACGACCCACAATACACAACGGTAAAACGACTACTTCTGACGGTTACTTAACTTGAGTGAGTGAATGAGTGAGTGAGTGAGTATAGTCTAACCACATATCGGCAAAAAAAGGCCATTCCGTGCCCCCTGGTAATAACCTCTTATGATATAACAACTTTTACTATAGGCCTGTGTGTTTAGTATTATACCACTCACTTTGTAGAATAGGTTAATGGGATATATTAGAAATTAAAAATGTTTTTAACCTGTTCTAAAAACACACCAGTTCAAGGTTCCTTTCACAGATAAATAACAATTATTTTAAAATCTCTTATAGGTTTAAAAACAATATATGTTAGTTACGGATTAGAATGGTTATCATTTTGTATTAATTCCAATTGGATGAATTACGTTTCTGGATTCAAGTGCTGCCTGCTTTAGTGAACATACGAAAAGCCGGCATTTAGTGCCTTATGGTAGTCAGGATCGTATAATCTGTCCGGAAGGCAGTCGACTGTCAACGGGTTTACGGCAGCAGGATGTCAGATGTGTGAGGACAGGACATTTATATGGAGCAGCCGGGGGATGTCACGGTAGTTTATATATGCATGTATTGAAGTATCCATTTATATATATAAAATATATATATATATATATATATATATATATATATATATATATATATATATATATATATGCGTGTATGTGTGCGTGTGCACATGTCATGCAGATGCTTACAAAACAAAACCTTCCGCGGAAGGGAGCAAAAAGAGTATAATTTCGTTATACAAAACATTTGTTCTAAGAAATATTTCAAATAATGTCTAACTTAAATTTTGCACTTCTATAGGCGAATATATATTGTTCTTATGTAATACATATTCTAATTGGGTTAATGTGTTACATGCCAAACTTTGTTTGGGAAATGAGATATGATTGATGGAGTTATACAATATTATTGTTATACATAACTATTAGACGGAAATATTATATGGAAAACAATTATTAATGATATTGTAGAATAAATAACGCGTTTTTTGTAGTTTTTAATCATTTATATGAACAATGATGGCTCCGACAAAGCGTTTCTTTGTTATTCGTGTAGACGCATAGAGTTGTGAGCGAGATAACCGTTTGTTTGAAGGCATAAGTCTCTATGTAAGTGACTGTTTTCAGGCCAGTTTAGCCAGAATCTTTCCTTATTGCTCTCCTGTGACTGATAGGAAAGTTATAGTTCGGGTATTCTTCACATAGAGATCACATTGGAAATATTTCTTAGCGACATCAGTTTATTTTTAGACAAGACATAGGTGTTCATCTTTTAGAATCATTGCCACAAAATAATAAGTTTGCGATGAAACTTCGGGCATATAAAGAAAATATGAGAATAAATAATTGTCAACAAATTGTAATAAACTACGACAAAATAACTAAATCTATCAGCTACGCCAAAAACTAAAGACTGATCCTTGATAATTATATGTTTATTTCATGTATGTGGAGACATATTAAGAATTACAGGATTACCGTAAAACATAAATATGGCGACTAACAAACACATTGGTATTGAATTACGTGAATTTTAAGAAGAATGTTAAAAGGGAATAAAAGGAATTTTACTTGTTGTTGTTGTTGTTGTTGTTGTTTAAATAGATAGAAGGTGTTTACTATTGTGAGAAGTACCACATTAAAAGGTCAATATATACTCATGTTACTTTGGTTAGAATATAAGCCATCACTATTATGCCGATACACTGAGATGGAGTTGGAATTAGATTTTAGAATTTAGGCTTCCGCTAACTGAAGTCATAGATATTGTCTTACTATAAAACAATAAGAATAAAGAACATTTGGAGCGGAATTATCGAGTAGACATCATATTAAACATATCAATATGTAACAGTATATTCGTAGATATTAAACCGAAGACAACGTAACAATTCTATATTCCTGCAGCGATGTTATAGTCTAAGGACAGTCTTCAGTCATCCAATTCGCGTATTTCCTTAACCGAAAACACTCAATTCCACTCAAAACGATAGGATGTAGAAACATGTTCCATATTTCGGAGATTACCTGATTGTTTACACTGTTCATGCATAAACCTGTTCCTTGTAAGGAGTATATGCTCTCTGTGATCCTTGAATCCGGAGTTGGACATAATCATTGTTGGACAATACAGCTTCCAAATAGCCGAGATTGTCACAATGTTCAAATTGAGACTAGACTATAAGATGTAATTTGCCGATTGGGATACATTTGGTATTTGACGGCTTCAATCTCAGCCAATGGTCTAATGCGTGTGCATTTGCAGCATTTACCAAATCTTTGGAGGCCATTTGATGTCAAGTTTTCAATTGTACGATCATTTCCTGATAATGGACATTAAAGGAAAATGAAGATGGACAACCTTTAATAGATTCAGTCTGATGCCCATTGTATTCTAGGACAATAATCAGTTTGCATTATGTCACCTGACTAATATATCTCGGCATGAATCAGGAAAACTGCAGATGATCCTTTTGAAATATACGTCATTTGGAATATTGTCAAGCGGATCCTCGGCATCTAGCGATGTATATATGTATATATCACATGCACACACACACACACACACACACACACACACACACAGAGAGAGAGAGAGAACGAAACCTAGACAGCTATAACTTCCATAACACAATAGCAAACATTTTAATAACTTAACCTTGTTTTGTTTTAAATTTTCAGTTAATCGATGTGAGCCACCGCCATTTTTTGATAATAGCACCGTATCTATCTCCAATTTGATATCAGCTACAGATGTGGGTACCGAGCTGACCGTATCTTGTATAACTGAATACAGGTATCCGGATGGCGCACTGCACAAATACATTCTATGCCAGAGTGATGGTGCGTGGTCACGAATAGAAGATTGTCTTAGTGAGTAGCCAATATTAATTATATTGTATATGAATAATTGTTGAACAGATCATTATAATAACGTAGTAGCTGTCATCTTTGTAATAATGTTTTCTTTGTCTATTTTCACACTAGTAGCTTTCTGCATTTAATAAGAAGATGACGAACATCTAACACTTAAAAAGATGATACTTAATCTCCCACGCCATATTTTAACATTAGTAAAGGCTTATATAACAGAAAATGTCCAGATACAGTTTCAGTAAGTGGCTGTCTGTATAAATATAGTTAATATTTAATGGTAAGAATAATATTGAAACATTTGGTTTACTGTAACCAATCTTTATATAGTTATCTTATGTTCCATTTGAAAATATAAATCAATATAATCTGAAATGCTACACGGTACAGAATGGTAACAAATACATCCATTTGCTATTGTAATAGCGTGTAGATGATGTTGAAGTCACCACTTTAAACTCTGTTAAAGTTAGCATTTGTTTCAATCATTCCGAAGCTATTATTTCGTGATTATACGTAGAAGTATCCTTTCGTCAATATCTTACGGGCGAAGGAAGTTCTTTTTCCGACAAAGAAAGTATATAATCCCATCAAATATGTTGATCGTGTTAATCGCTTAATTCGTACCAGTTCGATAATGATCATTGTCCAATAATATTTGGCCCTTTGGCCACGGCATCGAAGACGAACTCTGACGTTTCCATAGTGACGCATTGATTCACCGGAATAATGAAACGAAGGCGCATCTTTCTACCGATCCTAATCGATGTAGGTACCCATCTCTAGCTAGCACAGACGTATACAGCTCCTGATATAAACAGTGTTATTTGATAAGAGAGTGATTTGATTCAATAAAGAGCCCAACCGTTGAACATTATCACGTTCGTTTTCTTGAGATTCTCGATATTATTACGAAGTTTAATGACGAAGCTCGGTGTTATTGTGTTTCCTTAATTATTTCTATTGTGTCTAAACGAAAAGATAATTTCAATTAATCATATACCACCATTTTCCTATGTAAGTTAGGATCTAGCCGATCCACGTTGTTGTCATTTGAAACGTTTCGATTTTCATATTTTGAGTCCATTTGGGTGTTTAAACAATAAAGCCGAAGTACTTATTGGATTCTACACTACAGAACCCATTCTTCAATTTAAAGAACAATATCGACTTTTAGTTTCCAATGCGTTCATCTTCAGTAAATATGCACGAGAAGAAAACATAAACCTATATTGTAAAACAATTTAATATAGCAAACCTGGACAGTTTTCTACGGATTTATCCAATGTTTCATATTGGATCGAGCTTTACACATATGACAATATAGATGTAGGTAGCTAATTCGACATCTGAAACCCATTAATATATGTATTTTTAAACGTTTGGTGATCAAATATATATGGTTTATAACAAAATCAACATTTATTGTATAGTTCACATGCGACATCCAATTTTGTTAAATAATATTTGAACTAAATGCCATAGACGTAACTGATAAATGATATTACACCGTCCATGATTTCTGTATTTGACAATTTAAGTCATTATGTCAGACAGGAGCATCCTCGCATATATCAGGATTAGTTCCGTACATATTAATATCCAGGTTGGAGGACACATTTTGATTCCATTTCGGCCAACATTTAGTATACACATTGCCATTATCATAGACTTTATACTAAAGGTTAAACTATGGATGTTTCTCAAATTTATGAGAATCTTCCAGATGATATCAAACACTTTAAATAAATTATTACTGAACCTGTTTAATCATCTCTACGGCTTCTCCATGTTAATTATATTATATTTTAGATTAAAACATAAATTATATTATATTTTACATTTAACCCTTTAAAATGTTGATGAAACAGAGAAATATATGGTGTCTAATTGATGTATTTTACATTTAAGTTCATTTTCTTTCCCTATTTATGTAGCATATAGTTCGGTAAATGATAAAATTACAAAAACACAAACATATATATATATATATATATATATATATATATATATATATATATATATATATATATATATATATATATATATATATACGATATTCAACTATAATTGACTGTGGTAAACCAACAGATATTCACGATGCCAATCTGTCATATAGCAGTACTTTATACAAGAGTATGGCTCATTATCAGTGCAAAGAGGAATTAGTGTTTCAAGATGGATACAAGCATAAAAACATGGAATGTACATCTTTGGAGAAATGGAATAATACGGACTTGCAATGTGGAGGCACACACACACACACACACACACACACACACACACACACACAAACATAAACATGCATACACATACAATATATATATATATATATATATATATATATTCCATCTAGTTGACAGGTGTACTCCTGTACCCGTTTTATGCAATGCTACACCGAACACTACCTTAGCAATACATGGAAGTGTTGTTCAATATAATTGTATAGAAGGATATGAACTAAGAGGAGACATAAATGTTCAGTACATAGAATGTATAGCTGGAAAGTGGCTTGGTGAGACAACTCTTCAGATTTGTCAAAGTGAGATATTTACCTGTTAGTTTTACATTACCTATGATGATGACGATAATAATAATAATAATAATAATAATAATAATAATAATAATAATAATAATAATGGTAAAACATTTCTAATAATATATAATGATGTCGGTGATTTTAGGCTTATTCTGAGCGCTATGATAACAACACAATATAAGATGTTTCTAAAGCAATGAACGTTATGATAAATGGCCATTCGTTGTTCGCAATCATCAGATGTCCTTAAGTCGATCGAAGTTCTTCATTATTACAGAAGTTAATTGCGGCACAAAAGCTAATGACAGTAATTACACCTCAGACTCGAATGATACTCGTCTTGGTTCACGTATGTTGATTAAGTGCCTAAAAGGTCACCTGTTTCCTAGCGGCGTTAGTGAATTGATGGCTGAATGCTTACGGAATGGATCTTGGTCAATACGGAACTCGTGTCAGCGTGAGTTTATCTAAGATCTGTATATAATCCGTCAAATGTAATATAAAAAAGATACGAATTATACGTTATCGATGACTTAAAGTCGGCAATATTTTCATTATAGCCATCGTATGTGGCAGACCACCAGACATATTAATGGCCGTTAGAGAGTCTAGTACCGTAATGACGTTTAATAGGACGGTGACCTACAGATGTATGTCAGGTCACTGGTTTGCCAGAGACATTTTTACTCAGAGTTTTCGTTGCTCAGAAGAAGGTCGTTGGGTTGGAGATATCGCAACGTGTCAAGGTATTGTTTTGATAGATTCGTCCTTTATCCAATGCAGAGTTCGGCTAAAACTCTACTGACTGGCTTAAAGCAAAATATCTCAAAAGATGCTCGAATAAACTGTATTAGTTCAAGTGAAATAATGCAATAGGAAACTGTTCGTATAATCATCCCTCTACATATTGATAAATTCAGTTTGCGACAATCTATAGAATGCATTAATTCACTTAGATCCGAACTTTTTTATAAACATCTAATAATTCGTAAAGATATACGTATATAGGCATAGTTAAAAATTACCTTGATTATCAAACAAACACAAAATACATTTGAAAATTTCACACCGAAATTACGATACCTCGAATGTCAACCAAATGTTTAAATGTACTTGTTGTTATTGACAACTATACAGGATGATGATGATTTGATGTTTTACGGCCACTTTTGTGCACAAGGTAGGCTAAATGGGCTGAGAGACCTCCAAAGGTAATGAATCGAAGTTAAAGATGAAACAACTTCGGGTGGTAGTGATCTGTAGTCCAACACGCTACCGCTAGACCACGGAGGCGACAACTATACAGGCTAATACACGTTGACAAATACACACCTTATCAAATAATATAAATTATCGAGAAGTGATGTTTTCCGCATCACTTTTCTATTTACAGAAATCCATTGTCCGGCATTACCAATATGGAATGGACTGCTAGTTAGTTCAACTTCGACAAAAGAGGGCACTACCATCAGTGTGAATTGCTACGACGACGAGTTGGCGAACTCGAGCGCCATCTATGCGCATTGTGTAGGCGGCGAATGGCGGCCACCGTTACCCGAGTGTCATGGTCAGTGAAAAGACAGACAAACTAAAACGAATATGTCGATTGTCATTGAATATTCAGTACCGTATTAATTAATACCAGGTATCATATCTAGTTTTAAAATATGGCCATAAACTACTGATATTTTAATCAACCAATGACCACGCTTTTAGCTTTCTTGGCTACATTGACCTATATCATCATCATATTTATCATCATCAGCATCAGCAACATGATCTTCTTCATGGATATCATTATCATCATCATCATCATCTTTTAGGGTTCAACTATTACTCGAATGTTAATTTTTATCACTGATTTTTAACGCACCAAAAAGAATAATTTTCTCCAATTTCTGTTTTTCTCTTTACTCTTTGTTCTACGTCTTTGTCTTCGTCGACAGTTAATCCGGAAGTAAGTGACATAATCCCAGTAGAAGCTGACCAATCACGGACAGTGGGACTGGTTTCCATGGCAATTATCGTCGCCATAGTAGTGACGATTGCCATAAGCGATGCGCCAATTTTGTATCGTCATTTTCGCAAGTTATATATGATTTATTGTCTTGTGTACACATTTGATCCGGAAAGAAGAGAACAGCGTGTAGTGTATGAGTAGATGACATTGACCTATTTATCTCTACACTTGAGGCTCGTTAACCAGCTGCCGATGTTTGTTGAACGTTTTATACCGGAGTCTCATGAAGATGATGATTCGTGAAATAACATCATTTACACATCGATTATCACAAAATGTTAATAAAATGACAATCTATCGTCGTCAAAGATGGTCACGGAATACTGTTTTCTGTTTATTTATCGATTTTGTGTCTAATCGCTTAAATCGATCAGTGTGTGTGTTTGTGTTTGTGTGTGTGTATATGTCTGTGTGTGTGTGTTTGAGTGTGCATGCGTGTATGAGTTAGTAGTTAACTGGCAGCAATTAGAAAAGGGTGTTTTCCCTGTTACGTAATCTAGATTTCAGGTATCGGTTTTAGCGTGTACTTTGGTTGATGTGAATAACAACAGTCGTTAATTACAGAGGTATTGTATTCCTGTTAACAAAATTAATCATATGCGTATACCAATTTATTGCACGATATATATATATATATATATATATATATATATATATATATATATATATATATATACCGTCTTTCTCCTCTGTTACTACAAGGTGAGGTTGTTTTTAATGTGGGTTATAGAAGACATTATTGCTAGATATAAAAAAACATTAATCTCTTCTAGAAGTCGGTCTTCTTATCTCTTTTTTTACTGATAAGACAATCGATGTCTATAATACCTAATCTAATTGACACATGTGTGTATCACAATCACACCCCGATCCTCCTATCTATCTATATATTCATGTGTCCGTCCCTGGGTCTGTCTGACTAACTATCTGTCTTTATCTGTCTCTGATATTTATTTTCTATATGCCTGGGTATCTGTCCGCCGATCGTTCTTTTTTCTTCTATCTGTCCGTCTGTTTGTGTGCCTTCTCTCTTCATTATTCTTATCACCTTCAATAATTCTAAAATATCGATTTTTAGTCCTAACATAGATTCGTTTCTCCGTTAGACATAATCCATCACGTTGTTTACTCGTTCAACGTTATATTGACGTTGAAGCGACGTTATAAAGGATGCCCGTTCAACATTAATGATGCATTACGCTGTGATGTCACGTGACGGAAGAAAGCGACGTATAATTCCGGTTCCGGTTACCGATTGGTCATATAGCTCGCGATGACTGACGTAAATTGACAGCTGACAAAATGATACAGTTGTGCAATACCAAACATGCCAACATACGAAGAACAACAACAAAACAACATGCCAACGGTGGCTCCCCCTGAGGCCGATAACCTGTACTTCTTTCGGCCATTGACTTGATTGAAATCGATTTGCTGGAAGCACGCTTCCCTCTCTTGCGTGTCGTCATCTTGTACGCGTGTCTGAAGGTTAGACTGTTTAAAACGGGCTTGAATGCGTCAAAATGAATCATGTTCACTGCCGTGCATGATAGAGAGAATCGCTAATCAAGGAAAATTAGTGGTAAACGGCCAGTTTAAATATGTGTTCAGGGGCTTTCATTAACTTGGATGTTTAAAGAAAACAGAAATATAAATTATAGAAAAGAAAGCTAATAATATAATATACAGGAAATAATTATAAACATTTGGCAGTTTCAGTATTTTTAAACGTGTTTTTTCTTTTCTTTTTCTTTATCTCCCAATTATTATAATTCTAATATTTAGATATATGAATGAATATAGTTTCTATTCAAATAATATTTAAATTATATCTGATATACTATGTTCTTGTATGCCATCCTTGTCTAATATAATTATATGTGGTACTTGTGTCAAATCATCCTTTTGTTATAGTGTCATTGTGCGACTAAACAACGCGATCTTCAACCTTAATCAGCCAGATAATTATTGACCTATCACTATTTGTAATGCGATCTCTTTGTTTCTTATATTTATGGTAACACTTGATCCCGAAAGTTCTGAACGTCAGTTTGATTTTAAGGAAGCAACATTTAGGTATAAACCATAACGGTTTTGTTGTGGGTGTGGTATTGATATAACTAGAATATTGGAAACTAAAGATCACAATTATCACAAATATATTGCAAACAAACTGTGGAAATATAAACAATTATTTTGATGAAATGACAGATCATTGTGTTAGATTCCCTGTACCAACACATTTATTTTAATTGGTCTGTCATCCCTGTATTTAATTGCTATATAGAAAATGTTCCAGTGAATAAATGTACTATTATAAGCTGGAAATTACACAGGATAACATTTCAAACTAGACAACGGGCTTATTCAAATGTGCTACCACAACCCAATTGCATTTACCTTGGCATGACTAGAATATTCGAAATTCTGAATAGAAATGTTTATTACCATAAACCCATAAACCCAAACTAAGACTATTTAAAAGTTATTACCGTGCGCTTGTTATAAAACACATCACACACCATGTGTTTTACTTGGTTCTGTGCCCAACACAATGTGGTTTTGATGTTCATTAATATTCATTGCCATAATTAACCAGATGACAATGGTCAGATACACGTTCGTTCTAGTCTATTTACTAACCGCTTCATTTGACTTTTTCAGTAATAATATATCTGTGTTATTTTTGTCCTATCTTCTTCTTTATGAGATCACTCACTCACTCACTCACTCACTCACTCACTCACTCACTCACTCATCATCACTCACTCACTCACTCACTCACTCACTCACTCACTCACTCACTCACTCACTCACTCACTCACTCACTCACTCACTCACTCACTCACTCACTCACTCACTCACTCACTCACTCACTCACTCACTCACTCACTCACTCACTCACTCACTCACTCACTCACTCACTCACCACCACTCACTCACTCACTCACTCACTCACTCACTCACTCACTCACTCACTCACTCACTCACTCACTCACTCACTCACTCACTCACTCACTCACTCACTCACTCACTCACTCACTCACTCACTCACTCACTCACTCACTCACAAACTCACTCACTCACTCACAAACTCACTCACTCACAAACTCACAAACTCACTCACTCACAAACTCACAAATTCATTCACTCTCTATATGTCTATCTATATATTTATCTATATATGTGTCTATGTATCTATGTTCTCTCTCCTCTTTATATATATATATATATATATATATATATATATATATATATATATATATATATTCGTAACTTATATTTATATAGCTATATAGTATTGAATTGAAACCCTTTTTAAATAATACACAACACGTATCGAGTACGTCAGTTAAAAATACCAGATCAGTAATACACTTACTCTATCATGTTATTTCGTCTTACCTTTAGTGAAGGTTAGGACTTTCCATTAAACAAGTTTCAGTTTCCATTCTCTAAAAACGTATTACTTACTTTACCAAATTGATGTTTCGTTTTATTTTCATTTAACAATATAGCTAATTTCTGCATTATATAAAATACAAGTGCTGAAATAAATAATTATGAGATTTTGATCGACAAATTATGTATAAGATCTTATCTCCAAAGGCAGTCAACCAGATATCTCTTACCATATCAGGTTTTCTTATAACTATTCTCCATTTAGAATAACAAACTCAGCTCAGAAATTGTCACAATAGTGGGACAATACAAGACAATTGTAGCCTTTATTTAAATCATCTCGTTATACATTCTGTGCTAATTTATAACTCTTTTATAACTCCTGCTAGCTTCGCCACACACCACACCACACTACCACACACACGCACGCACACACGCACGCACACATACACACACACAAACACTAACACGTTGCTCTCATATCATACACACACAGCCTATTTAATGCGCTACCATATTCTGGCAACACAGGATGTAAAGCTTCTACGACCTTATCTATGCCCACTTATCTATACGGCGCATAATACGTCCATTTTCTAAACACAATATATGTTGTTACTCCTCAATATCTGACTTACACTCGCTTTTTGCTTGGTACATGATAAATCTCAGGGCAGAACAAATTCTATTCAACTACTCCCCCCCCCCGTTATACCGTCCAAAGGTACGTTCTAGGTACACGTCTTGCGTATACTGTAGGAGTTATATATGGTGTATTCGTGTGGCTAGTTCCATGTCATTTTCACAACATGCATTCTATTTCTGTGTCCTCTCTTTATACGCTGTGTGTTAGCTCTATGACCTTTCTCCAATGTTTAGCCCATGCCCATGTCCTGATTTTATAGTGAGTAATACCCTTCGGTGCTGGAAGGTTATTCAATGCCATATCGTGCGCCATTCTTTAGATCACCACCTACACGTGTTAGGCAGACCTTGGTGGTGCCGATAGTGGTGCTGCTGGTGCTCCTGGTGGTGCTGCTGGTGCTGGTTGCGGGGATGGCGGCTCGGAAACGTCGAAACCGAGGCGGTCATGTTTCCTGCCAGCAGGTGAATGATCACACCGGAAGTACTTTCGGCGTGTCTGTAACCCGTCAATAGAGGGCGCCCTGTATCATTGTCCCGGAGGCACGCGCAAGCCAGGTGATGCCCAGTGGAGTTAATGGCGACGACGCCATCCATTGTGAACGTGGCCCGGAGTTGTGTGTAGAAGACCGAGAACCAATCAATGTCGAGGCTGGCTCGTTTATATATATCTGGTCGAGGAGAGCTATAGCCGTGTCACGGCGGGACGACTGTACTCGGAGACAATAAGTAAGAGGGAACGAACATTGTGGCACACCCCGTACAGCCCCGACATCGATAACATGCCGACAATAGCCAACAGCCAGTTACGGGACGTCAACACCGGGACTACGGGATGTCTCATACGTGACGTGATCGAGTCATGGTGACAACTTTCCGCAGTCGGCGGCATTTCGGAGGGAGAGAAAATCCGGCGTCCGCTCGTCGCCAGCCAACTGTCCACCGGACCACGAACATCAGCGATTCATAGATGAAGGGTAGCGTGTGTAAAACGGCTTCCGGAACACGGCCAGCCGAGGAGTATCCTGCTGAGCACGACGGATGAATACCACCATCCATAACTAGTTAGTGCGACCTCAGCCGGCGATGAGAACCCGACAGGGATACAAGTATTAGCCATATCTACATATAATTATACACACAAGGCCCGATTCGCCTGGACACAGGACAAAGTTACACCTATCGTAGATTACTAATCATTATCAGTGTAATGGCTGGATCATCGCGAAACAACGGCAACTGTGACAGCTATGCGTTGGTAAGTGATCGGTAGAAGTGATGTGTGGTAGTAGCAACAGTTAAAAGTGTAGTTATTTCACTCTTAATTCGATTGATGTCTTTCTCGTGTTCTAACCGCGTTATTGTGAGCCCTGAGCCACGACTATTATCGGTTAACTATCGATCTCGGTGTAGATCACAGTAGAGTGGATGGGGGATGTCGTCGACTGTTTAGTAACCACACAAGAGGATGTTTATAAAAGGCTACGCCGATGAGCACCACCTCGCCAGAGCGCCATTGACATTGTGCGGTATGTTGCTATGACGCTCATTAATTAAATATGAGACAAAATGACAAAGGCTCTCTCTCTCTCTCTCTCTCTCTCTCCCCGGATGGCACTGTTAGTTGGACAGACACCAGCGAATAAATATACTCGACACACAGATGATGATGGAGGTAGAGGGTGTTTGTTGTCGTTTTGAAACGGTGGATGGCCGGGGACGGGTTTACAGTTGTTTGAGGAGATTATTAGAGGTTATAAAGTGTCTGATTGAGATCCGGCTATCTGATCAAGGCCTATAACATGTCTCGTATTACTGGCTATAACAAGCTGTTCCAGGCACTCTCCAAAAATGATTCACGTTATACAAGATTGACGTGTAAACGACGTCATGTCAGAACAATAGAGCTGCTTGACCTGCTTCTATCAATGTCAGTGTGTGCGTGTGTGTGTGTGTGTGTATGTATGTGTATGTATGTGAGAGAGAGAGAGAGAGAGAGAGAGAGAGAGAGAGTCTGTTAGAACAGCTGTCAGAACCGAACAATGATTATTTATAATGTTTGAGATTTAGATAAGGCCACGAAGGATCGTTATGTAGCCTTTCGGGTCAGCTGAACCACCGGAAAAATACGGTAAACTATCGCTGGTTAACGGTCTATATTACGTCATTACGTCACTGAACTAAACTAATGAAATAGGAACTGAAATACTAACAGTTCGTTGTAAGACAATAGGAAATAATAGAAGAAAAACAAAAGAATTGCTTATTTCAAACGATCGACAAAGACTGTTAGATTGTTGACATGACATGATAAACTCGTTGAGATGATCACTTGTGGGTCTCGTATAATTGGAGGTATCTACTGAGCTCTATTTAGCTTTAGAGATAGATGTCTTATGTGGGCCGAAACAATGGATCATTAGCCTAATAATTGGAATGTATCGTGTATTAAACCCTCCACATATTGATTCTTTATCTGTTCGGTAGATGGCAGGATGAAGTATCGGTGCAGATGTATGTAAATATAGGGTGTTGTTAAATAATAAGTGCACTTTGTTTACGCTAATGTTATCAGTCTACGACAAAGTAATCTCCAATATGATACGACAGTTGTCTCTTCTGCGTTGTTCGGTGAATATAAAACGATTTAATCCTCATTTGATGAACTAGAGGTTTATAACCCCCGCGCCCCCCCCCTCCCCCAACATTATATCTATACCATGAGAGAGGTCGACTGGCTGACAGAAAGACATCGGCATTCTCTTCTAATTATGGAAATATCTCAAGCGATGATAATGTTTACATCACGTCATAGCCTCCATCACATCAAAGATCCATTATTTGATGGAGATCTCCAATATAAATCATGATGATATACAAGTGTTTTTAAACCTCAATTAGATTAAGGTGTTTTGTAAAAGCTAAACAAACTTGGTTTATATGACGTGTACTGAAGGGGGGGGACAACTATACGCTATATTTGTTTTTATTAAATGAGAATATTTATATTATAACGGGCTTAGTAATAATTTATTAATAATTATGAGAGAATGAAGTATAATTATTTGTTACTGGATATTAAACGTTCTGAATTAGTTCAGGTATATTTCTGGCTAAAACCGAATGTCATATTATATATAATATTGTAGTTCCTGTTCAGCAATTATTGATTGAAGTTCGGTTGGTGCTATTAGACTAGGCGTTTTTTAAATAATCAGATAAATGAAATCAATTTTCCATCATAATCTTAATGACGATCAACCTTCCAGGTGATGACGTTGCGCATGCGTGCTATCTAAGTCGACCCCATTCAAACATCTCTCCAATCTACTGATCTAATAATACCGTTCGGTCCCTGTCTTCTTCAACCTATTCTCATCTCCCCGTCTTCTTCTCTCAGAACTTTCATCTTACCCTCACGTTACCTCATTTCACTGCATTTCGCTCCTATTCGCAGCTGATAGGCAGTTGATCTAACCGTCCTCATACATCATCCCTATAACAACCTCTGACAGCTGTCTGTCAGTAATTTAACATTATATACACTGGCTAATAAAGGTATTTCTAAACGTTGCTAATACAACAATACACCTATTTTATATAGTACAGTACGTTTCTGCTCGCGCGTGTTTGCTATATATATATATATATATATATATATATATATATATATATATATATATATATATATATATATATATATGCTATCAAGGCCTAAAGCTATCATTTACCATTCCACCCACCTATTCCACCCACCTATTCAAACACATCGATTCACTCACTAAACCACTCACTCATTTATTCACTCACTCAATCTTTTATTCACTCACTATCTGGCTCGCATACTGACTAACTTTATAATATTTCAATCCGGTCCAATTATGACCACCGGGCATACCATCCGTACATTAATTCGTCTCATCTAAAAACGTATTTTATCAGGACTCAATCAACTAGTGAAGCATGACGTGATGATAAGAAGCCGCCTCGATAAGGCAGCGATTAATGTGATTGCTTCATTTTGAATCGAACTAGGGTTTATGTGTTTGGCGGATTTTTCCCCGGGGAGTGTCTCTTCGTCTATGTGCCACAGATATGAGCAGTGCCGAGGGTGCACAAACATAATGTTGATAATAATAATAATAATAATAATAATAATAATAATAACGATGACAATTGAGGCATTTAAAATGTCTAATACAAATACCTTACTCTGAAATGATTACGAACTTTTTTGCCGTTTTCTTCAGTTTATTTATTTATTTCTTCATTGTCTGTTGTATTAAAGGATCAAACAGAATGTCCAAGATTGCCATCAGTCATCCTCAAAATATCATCAACAACGGATTTCTAACGATTCCAACACCTTCTGGTTTCCGTAAACAACGTCCGAAAAAAAAACGCGCGTTCAACAAAATGACACTAATTCTTGGTGGCAAACCAAAACCACTAAAGTGATTTACTATGAAAGAAAATAATTCGAGACGAACGGTTTCTTCCTTATTCGCTAATCAATAAACCTGTCGAGAAAGTATCGCGGCATTGACTCGCCCGGTTACTGGACGAAGATCCCTTTTAAAGCTGCACCAAATCCATCAGTGATCGAATTACGCGAACAATAAAGTTGGTGAGTGACAAGACGCCGGAAAAGACGGATTGTTGCCTTCTGCTTTTGTACGATGTTGGCTACTTCGGCCAATCAATTGTCGGTTCACGGCGAGGCAGGGTTGATTGGGGATTGTTAATGTTAGTGATTGTGTGTGTGTGTGTTGTTGTGTGTGTGTGTGTGTGTGTGTGTGTGTGTGTGTGTGTGTGTGTGTGTGTGTGTGTGTGTGTCTGTGTGTCAGAGAGAGAGAGAGAGGGGGAGAGAGAGAGAGAGAGAGAGAGATAGAGAGTGTGTGTGGGGGAGAGAGATTGGGACAGAGAGATAGATAGATAGATAGATAGAGAGAGAGATAGATAGAGAGAGAGAGAGAGAGAGAGAGAGAGAGAGAGAGAGAGAGTGAGCGAGCGAGAGAGTGAAGCAGAGTGTACTAGAGTGGAATCGAGCTAAGTAGAATAGGGCATAGTGGAGTGGATTAATGTAGAGTATGGTAAATTAGAAGGGCCAATTTGGAGTGGGATGGAATGACGTAAGATGGGGGTGAGATGTCAAATACGGAGCTTTGCCTCATTCTCTCTGGGACTTAAAGAAAGGACAGGATCCATTTTATGCCGTCATATAATTCAATCAATCGTTTACCAAATCCAAAATACACCAATGGCTAACGCAGGTGTTCAATTTGAGCTAATATAGACTGGACACTAAACGGTCACCTTATAAGTACAAAACTGTATACCTGGCTACCTTCATGGTGACAGGGAATAGCCCGCGTTTAAGGTCATAAGAAATGTCACGATTCGATGTAATCCCGAACCATTCCTACCTAACATTTGCCGCTCAGATTCCGTCTTTCAGATCTTTATGAAATACGTATACGTGATAACTATGTCCTGTTGTGGACAAAATAAAGAAGTCTCCTAATGGAGTATGTGTCTAAGATTCTCTTCCGTGAGATGGAATATAGTTTCAATCTGTGTATTCTCTTATTGAGCGGACACCGATGTGTGTTTGTTTGCATCTTTGTATATATATATATATATATATATATATATATATATATATATATAGAGAGAGAGAGAGAGAGAGAGAGAGAGAGAGAGAGAGAGAAGATAGATAGATAGATAGATAGATAGAGAGAGAGAGAGAGAGAGCAAGAGAGTCTCCGTGACAACTCTGGAAGCGCGGTTTGCCTCAGACATATCGCACCGCCTACATCTGAAGGGTGTTTCATCTTTCGGCTCAACCCAGTACCACTGAAGGTCATTTAGCTCATTTAGTTTTCCGTGCTTCACAAGAGTGGCTGTAAAGCATTAGCAATATTGTAGTACATGGGGTAGTCCTTAAGAAGAGTTATCCTTTCAGACAAGTCGTATTCTGTATTAGAAGTGAATAGAAGGAGCCGTTGCGATGACCTTTCGGACAGGTAGTGTATAGTAACGTTTTGTTGTGTGTACGAGTTTGACTGTATATCACAGCTACATATATTATTAATACATGTCCTTTTCATCACGAGGTATGTTCATCTCTGTCTGGATGCTATCGACGTGTGGATGTTCTGTGTTATTATTTAAGGTTCGTTTTCTAATATGTCAGCGATCTCGTATTACGGCTTACAGTAACTAATAAATATGGCGACATGGTTAACACTTCTGAACTTTGAAATAAACACGATTAATCGGATTAGAAGTTATGGATGTAAGCACTAGAAACAGCAAGTAATCCGGATTCAAAGCTTGGATGATCAAAGGTATCACTGAATATCAGGATGCCTTACTCCTGGTATTCGTCGTAGGTAAAGATACTGATTAAAGCTAAGGCTCTTCAGTGATAGCCTTTAAGTAAAGAAACCCAACCTGATACCAGTTTCTCGTGTGATATTTCGAAAAGATCGCTTTGCTTAGCCTTCGACCTGATCTCATTTGATGTATGTGGCTGGAAGAGACGACGTGATCGGTTCGAAGGCTTTTAGTGATGGATGAAATGTATAACCAAAACACAGCCACCGCCGGTATTTGATTCAGCGACCTTCTGATCCGGAACGCGGTGCGTCATTGACTGCACTGCAAAAGCGTCCCAACAATCTGTGACTTAGACTTAACTACTTATGCCAGATTGGAGACAGACGACGAATCATCGCCCGAAAATTTGGTGTATCAAACTACCATTGATGTGGTATTAGTAAGAGAATTGGCTTCAAATCAAGATAGATCGGTCACGGACGGGACTTGTACGTTGGCAGTGATATGTTTTATGTACAAGTCGTGATATATGGCCAATATATAGCTATGTGTGATTAGGTGACGCCGCTGTAGTAAGCTACTTAATCACGGCAGAGTGCATATTATGATTGAGTGCTCAGTGTCACAGTGCCACATACGTGACACAAAGAGGGGTTTTCCCAGAGCTAGACGTGTAGAGAGAGAGAGAGAGAGAGAGAGAGCGCCAATGGAAAATATATGAAGGCGCACCATAACGACCCCAGTACAATATGGCCCACAACAACAACAACAACAGTAACGTAGTGATAAATATTATTATATAACGTATATATTTGTTGTTGCTTTTGTTGCTATGTTTTATTATAATAACATGGTTTATGTAAAAGTAAGTTGCTACAAATGTATTTATTAATTAATAGCTGACAAACACTAGACTAGCTATAATAAAGGTATATGTTGCGTAACACAAATACTTGTCTAAATTAGAAAACTTTAACGGTTTACTATTTGTCACGTTCGTATCCATGCACGCACGGACACGGGCACATTTCAAACTATTTAACTGATGGATAAATGTACACCTAGAAGATCAAAGGAAAGTTATTATTGGGCATGATAAGAATGTAAATAGCGTATGAGGATGAACGGATAAGGGACGTGTAGGTCTGATTAAGGACATCTACGCGTGTCATCAAACATAGTAATTAGAGTAACCTGAGTTATCACGTGATGGGGTGACAGTCATCCGTAACAAGAGCCACAACAACAGTACGTAGATACAGTCATAACAGTCCCCGTGTAGGGATCACCGTTACAGTCAGCCACGAGGATGACCTTCCTGTTCAGCGCCTCGGTGTACGAGATGACCTCGCCGTTCGACATTAAGATCTCCGCCGCGCAGACTCGCCGAGCTTTAAGTCAATTGGATAATGAGGAACATTTTGACCGTTGATACGATCGATATCTTCCCGGGGTATTAATGAGGATGGTTGTCGATTTGTGTTTTCTTCTTGTCCTGTCTCGTTAGTCGGGATTAAAATCGACCAACGTCGGCTTTAAAACTCGTTATTCGCGCTATCGATAGCAGCGACACCGATCAGTTCAGTCATTCTAAACGTCGCTCAACAATAACCAGCGAACAGATTCGGGGTGTCCCACAGACGAGATACTTATCGCGTCGGCATAATTTCTAAGGCGTTTTCTTCGGCTCCCCCACTATCTAACAGGATGGGTTTTTTTTAATTATCTAATGCATCTCCACAAAGTGTAAACGAATGAGAAAAACGCCTTTTGATATTGATAAAATTCATAACACAGAAATCTAGGTTAATAAATGAAAAGGAGACTTCCTGTTAGTGATAAACAATATCGTCCATATCTCCAGTTGAAGTTGTCAAATATATTGTAACATAAAAATGAGGAAGATACGGAGACAGTAGTATTGTCCATCACAAAAGGGAAGATGACACTTTTTTCCATATCAGATTATCAGATAAATACTTGAAGCGACAACATCTTAGGATTCTGTTGTGTATGGTGTTCTGCCGATAAGAAGCGACGTTTATAATAACACAGACGTGTCTGTGACGTTCTGGATCTGTCTGACGACGGTTGGTACATTAATAACAGCTGCCATAGGATCCCGGCGAAGAAACTTGCGCCGTACGAGGTCCCCCCTCCGCCCATCCGTCTTCTCTATATAGCGACTAATGCCATCGGCTGGACAGAATACGGCACCGAGATTTATTCAAAGCGGCGAAGGGAAACATATCTTGATCAAACATTGGAAGCCGGTTATCAATGGCCGCTTTCTCTGTCTAAGACACAAAACTGCGCGCACTTGATGCCGGCTAATCTGAAATCAATAACCCGGCTCGATAGACAGTGATAAGAGGAAGCTCTTCCGCTGTGGTCTTCTTTCCGTATTGAGGGAACTCGGTCTCCCTAAACACTCCGGGAGACGATAATGTTTATGTTACGTGGGTGGCGACGACCGATGATGACCGAATGTACTCAAAGTTGAGCTCTATTATTTCGATGTTCAGTCCTAGCGATTGATGGCGAACTACCGATCCGGGATTTGTTTCGTTGCGTATTGTTGATCGGACGTTCGGCGAAATGCTGGATACGATCGCCAGGATCGTGAGCACTATTGTCAGATCCAGGCCACATGCTAAACGAGCCAATAGACACCTGTCTGCCGAGAGCATCAGACGTGTCATATATTGGATGTGAGTAATATGAAACGGTAGACGTGACTACCGTATAAATATTAAACATGATTCTATACAGATAGCGATTTTTGTTTTGATAATCTACATCTTCTCTTTTAAATGTAAGTCTACCTGTAAGTCGTGTCTTATCAATGTTACGTGGTCCTCTACTGACCTAATTCTGCGTTAATAAAAACAAGGTTATAGGGATAGAAATATATGGATTGACAGACAGACATACAGACATACAGACAGACACACGTACAAACACAGGCAGACAAATAGACAGACAGACATGGTGAGAAAGACAAATAAATAGGTAGATAAACGGTCTTTGATGCACACGCCACCCTCCCCCACCACACCCCGTGAGCGCGTGCGTACACACACACACACACACACACACACACACATATATATATATATATATATATATATACAAACAATCACACATATACAGAAACAGGCACGCGCCCGAACTTCTTTCGCTAATTTCTGATATCTGATATTTGATATCAAATCATGACAGATGTCATATAACTAGAAGCTGAATAGTGATATGTAAAATAATAAAGGATATTGATGGCATGAATTATATGGTGAGTGATTGGTTATTAACAAA
>JAODUP010000258.1:612500-615000 GCA_025642065.1 Paralvinella palmiformis | reverse complement strand
AAATACTCTCTCGGTCGTGATTATATACTCCTCGTACCAGAGAGAATAGAAATGATAAGGATGGTTGATGATTGATGTTTTACGGCCAATGGTAAGCTAAGTGGGCCGAGCGACCTGGAAAGGTAATGAAGCGAAGTCAAAGGTGAAACACGCTTCGGATATGCCCACGCCGAGATTCGAACTCAGGTGGTAGCGATCTGTGGTTCAACGCGCTACCAATTATACCACGTATGCGCCCGGATAATGGAAATGCGTTTAGAGGGATACTTGAAATAAATGATTCATCCGTCCCGCCATAAATTATAAAATACTAAAGAACGATCCAGCATCACATCTATAATGTATTACGATATAGAATGCCTGTTCCCGACAGCCATGAATCAATTGATTTTTTATTCTAATTTAGGAACCCTGTAGAATAAAGTGGATTTTTGTTTTCAAAGTTACATTAGTAAGATCTACACTTGATGTTACAATATGTTTTGTTGCATTAACTCCCACATAGTATCTCCATTTAACAACTCTATGAACTATTATTACCGTGCACAGAATGATATGATAGCTCTCATTAAGATAACGATTACTTGTTCAATTATCTGATCAATAATTTTTTTAAACAGGATCATCCATCATAAATCGGTCTCCTACTCAATTAATACACACTTAATTATTATTATTTTACTTTAACTTCAATCTCAGGTATTGTGATAATCATTATGATAGGATTTGTTTATTTCTGTGCTGACTCATTCAAATAAAGTATAAGCGACTTCGTCACAATTATAGCTAAGTACCTTGAATATTCAACAGGTGCACATAGTTATTTGAACCAGACACGGTTCGTTATTCTAAGATATGGTGATATAACTGTTATCAGAGACACAAAGGATGGTGGTTTTGGTTAAAAAAGAAAAGCAAGAAGAACACAGCCACTTATCATTTGTTGTTGAGGCTCTGAAACCAATACATTGACCAGGGGAGAGAGTAATACGAGAAGTCCAATAGGTGGCGTTTCTTCTGTTGCTAGTTTATTTTGAATTACAGCGTAAAGGTGGAGTAGATATTTTGGAGTAGACCTAGTATTTGGTATATGGACCTGCAGTTTAACAAAATAGATCTTACAACTAATGATTTATCTGCATCCACCTCGCTGAATAATTGATACAGTCATGCTCCCTCCCCCCCCCCCCCCTATATCCTGTAGCAACCTAGATGGAACATTACAGCTGACTGAACAAACAAATAGATGGCTGCCGTTGATCGAGACATTGACAGCGGAAAGAAAATGATGCAAAATTCGGCCTTTTAATTGCACACTTAATATAAGATGTATACGAACACCTGAAAGATGACATCATTCTTATGTTGTATAGTCGCCTGATGCAGGTACAATGTAAGGCACGCATACACAAAAACCTAGGAGGATAAACTGTTTTCTTCCTCTAGAATCTGATATAAATGCTAACACATAAACAGGTGTTAATCTTCTTCTGATAAGCTTATCACCATTGATTGCGTTACACCGCACCATCTGGCATGATTGATTTTCCCCCGCCGACTAAGTATGGGAAGAAGAGGGGAATCAGAGGGAAGAGAAGAATTGCCCCTTCTTCCTCTAACGCTGCAGAAGTACCTTAATGTTTTGTTGACCAACAAGTTGACCAAATACCGTCATCGTGACATCGAATTAATCATTAATTCCTCACTAAGTCTGTACTTATTTTGATCATCATCACCAGGATGGCACTGTATTATGCATGTCCTATGACGGCACACGAAGAATAACCGTACATTCGGCCCGTTGTAGCAGCAAATCGTTATCTATTACGCCGTGCATTCCTACATTTACAACCGATCACAAAAGGTGGCAGCATCCATCACCGTTATCAGTCAGCTTTTGTTGTTTGGGATGAGCGTTAATTGATGTTATTATCGGCACACGGCGCCACTCGAAACATAATGGACGAATCGGCGACTTCAACAATCGAAATATCGGATAGATCACCTCTGATGCAATTACTAGAGACACCAGCATCTGTCCAATCAACACGCTACAGGTAACCGATTTAAGGAGATAATGTTACCAAGACAACGACACGATCTACTCATCCGAAAGATGCTGACATATCAAGGATTTTACCTGTCATACGCTTCACGAAACGACGTATGTGTGTATAACGATGTATGTATGTATATGCAAGGATATGTGTACTGTCATATCGCTGTTGCCAAGGCATTGTATACACAAGTGTATCATCCGTGTCTGGCATCTATATATGTTTACAAATGTGACATCGTTGACAACGAGATTATCCTAACGTAAGATATTTGACTCCGAGTGTATTTATTAACAGTCAATCAGATAAGACGCTATGATTATTATATATATATATATATATATATATATATATATATATATATATATATATATATAAGTACCTGGCACTGTTGCTTAATAAATTTGGAATATATATATATATATATATATATATATATATAT
>JAODUP010000258.1:585000-610000 GCA_025642065.1 Paralvinella palmiformis | reverse complement strand
AAATTATATTTAACGAAAAGAAGAAGAATAAAGTCCAGTATATTGGTAAATTTAATTTCTTATTTATGGATAAAATAATATGGTAAATTACACTTTATTTACCAGTATCATTATCTATGATCTGATGGATAATAATATTGGCAAATTACACTTTATTTGCACCTTTCACTGTTTCAGTCTATCCTTACACACACTGTAATTATAAAAATGTGACTCGCAGATGGTCATTTTGAATTAAAACTACCCAACACTTTCTCAGCATTTCATCCCGCGGCCAACACATGCCAACTTAAATGTTTATATCGTTTACTAGTGGCATGACAAATAAGTATTTCTTCAGTTATACACAAAAGCCTAAAGCCTTGATGATACTTCTTAATATACAAATCCAGTAGGTATTAAGTTGTTTGTTCTTCGATGTTTCGACAATTTACCACATTATATTCACCAATAAATTTATAATTTGGTGGTTACCATATAAACAGTATTCTAAAACAGTTAGTCCAATATACCGTTAAAACACAAATCGCCTTATATCCTTTATGTGGACCTAGTATTTGGTATATGGACCTGATTTACGGAGTTGCAATTCGGACCTGTATACTCATGCGACATCAACATGTTTGCAGTCATTGCTACGTTTTCTGATGTACATAATCCACAACACGTCATATTATAAAATCTTAGAGTAACGTAATCTGTGAGTCTGATATTGAAAAAACTATATATAATCACCGAGTGCAAGGCTTCATACCCAGATTCGACAAGTTTTGATCCACAACTCTACCTACTGAGTATTTATGACTTATAAATAATGAGGAGTAATGAATAATTCACTGTCATATCATCCATATCATAATTATCATCTAAATTCTGGTTGTCATTAAGAAGTCTCAACTGATTATTATGATGGTGACTCAACATTTGTATGATGATAACTTTATATTATCATTATGATAAAGCACCATCATTATTATGATGATGACTCAACATTATTATTATTTTGATGATGATGACTCAACGTTATTATTATTATGATGACTCAATATTACTATGATGATGACTCAATATTATTATGATGATAACTCAACATTATTATTATTATTATTATTATTATTATTATTATTATTATTATTATTATTATTATTATTATTATTATTATTATTATTATTATTACTCAATATTACCATGATGATGACTCAATATTACCATGATGATGACTCAATATAATTATGATGATAACTCAACATTATTATGATGATGACTCAACATTATTATGATGATGACAAATGACTGTAGACTCTTTATTACTGATGGCTACAATAATTTAATGTCGTATTTCTATGTTTGCAGCTCGAACATCTTTCAGAGGAAGAAATGCAAGGTAATCAATTATTAATAAATATTATTAAATAACGAAATAACATTTTCTTATTATTACTATTATAATAATTATTATTTTATGTTTCTTCTTCTCCTTATTATTATTATTATTATTATTATTATTATTATTATTATTATTATTATTATAGAATACAAGGAAGCGTTTCAGATGTTTGACAAAGATGGCGACGGGACAATATCCACGAAGGAGCTTGGTATTGTGATGAGATCTCTTGGACAGAATCCGACAGAGTCTGAACTACAAGAAATTATAAATGAAGTCGATATAGACGGTATGTGAATTAGATATAGACCACTGCGCATGTATCCGCGCATGAAAATGTTTATATTATGCCCACAAGTACAGACATAAAATAACAAGAAATTCGATAAAATCACACACACACACACCACGCACGCAAGCCACACACATGCACGCGTGCCTGTGCCTTATTATACACAGCTGAACACACACACACACACACATATATATATATATATATATATATATATATATATATATATATTTAAAGGTACTCATACGCATATATATAAAAAATACGAATCTATATATATACTCACACGTTTTTGTTTTGTTTTGGTATATGTGTATATCCACCGAAATCAACATACACCTTGACGCATCACCAAAACCACTCAGAAACACCAAACAACCTCAATAAATTACATCAATAAGTCTAGGTCAGTATGGCACTTGTCTACTATAGCCTGTTAACATTATTTACATCAGGTAATGGTAAGATCGATTTAGACGAGTTTATCGTCATGATGGCCAGACAGCAGTGTCTAAGTCCCGCTGAACTAGAACAAGCGTTCCGGATGTTTGATAGGGATCACGACGGCTTTATAGACGCTCGAGAACTACGCCATCTGTTGACGAACTTAGGCGAGAAGTTGACGGATCAAGAAGTGGACGAGATGATCCGCGAAGTGGATGTCGATGGAGATGGTAAAGTGGATTATGGAGGTTTGTTTCTCTTTATCTAGTTCAATTCGAATTAGCGGGCTGCGGCTTCGTCTAACAACGGTAATAGTTCGTTTAATCAAATGTGCACCGACCCGGAAAAACGTGCCGATTTACTACTAGTTTGATTCATCCGTTAGTATACAAGAGAATGAAGCTCTGCTCGGTGATATATAGTACTTTGGCTCAAAGCGACTTTGTTTCAACGAACTTCGAATTACGGGCTTCCATTCTAACACTGTTACGGCCTACTTCAGCGGGGAAGTCCTTCGAACAGTCAGACGGATGGATGGATGGATGGATGTTGTTTAACGACATTCAAACAGTCAGATAACAACAGGACAATATAATGTGCTGGACTGGCATTTGGTTATCACGAATTAAACATATTAGAATTCCATTATGGCTGTAGTTTTGTCGGGCGAATTCATCAACGTGTAGCTACTGTCAGTGTTCACGACCAACAACACGCTATTTCGATCGATTTTTAATATTTCTTGAATTTGACTAATATGCTAAGTACGCATAATTCGACGTTATCGAACAGTTCTGTGGGTACAAAGAGTTGTCCACTTAAAGCCTCACTTTAATGAATGATAGAAAATATCACTCCATGTCGTGTTTCTAATCAATAATTCTATCTGTTAATCTGTTCAGATTACTCTGATAGTGATTGATCATCGCGACGTGTTTGTTATTGAACCCGTAACAATTTTATAAAAGAAGCTCATTTCGTTCCACTCCGAATTCTGTTTCTCGGATAATTCGAAAACCATCCATTCGCGTTTGATAGACTTAATACGGGAGTAATCGTTTGACTGCATCAGAAATTGGTCGTCTAGGACTACGCTTAACTCGAACATGCCACGAATGTGTTCTAAACATCCTGCTTCTTTTCAGAATTTGTCGCCATGCTGAATCCCATAATGCCACCTGGCATGACGCCTATCGAGGTAAAAGGTCCGAAGGGCAAGGTCAAGAACAAAAAAAAGTAACTTCTGCCCAATGACACTACTAGGCTCGTGGCTGTTTAAAGGGAGAGAGGATTCCATATTGAGACGAGTACCACAGTGTGAGCGCTAATGACGTAATTCCGTCTGATTACTGATCACCATGGTAACTGCTGATGCGCTTGTTTGGAATGCCACTCAACCGATTATTAACTATGCAATGCAAGAAATCCCACTGAGAATTCCGTGTGGGAATTCGCCTTCGTTTGAACGAATTCGAATTTTTGAATTGAAGGAAGTTAATCAAACGGCGATTTATTTATAGAAGCCGTGATACCTGTTGTAGGACGTAATTCTTTTGAATTTTGGTTTTCTTTCTGCCCGAATTTGTTTAGTTTTTTTGTTTTTCATTTTATTTGCATTCCGATGACAAGAGACAACGAATTGTACATTTCCGATGTAAATATCTGAAGATTGTCTGTGATACACGATAGTCCAACATTCGTATTGTATTAGACAGGTAAGTCATGTGACGCCTTGTTAGTTGTTTGATGCGTTAACTCTTGTCGTGTTTCGTCTATTGTGATCTAATATCTACATTTGTTTTAGATATTCGTCTCAGGTAGATCGTCTAAAATACATTTTACAAGTCGGTTATTTTACCGGGTTTAAACAGGCTTTGTTCGGTTGCTGACTGAAAGCATAATATAATATTATACTATAATAAAAATGAGGACTTTTATTAAAACGTAATTCTTGTACTTTTCGTCTAGAATAAAGTTCATTGAATTTGGTTCATTGAATTTGGTAACATTTGTGACGTCATATGACGTCATATGATACACATCGAAATGACTATGCGAACTTTTCTTAGTATCAGTGTGTCTAAGCACGCATACACACACTTGTATGTGTGTGTGTGTGTTATATATATAAATTTTATATATATATTTTTTTTTTTTGGGGCGTGTATGCGTGCGTGCGTGTATGCGTGCGTGCGTGTATGCGTGCGTGCGTGCGTGTATGCGTGAGTGAGTGCGTGCGTGCGTGCGTGCGCTCGCCCGTCTTTGTGCGTGTGTTTATTGATCTCATAAAATTGTCGATTAGTTTCATATTATCACATATTGTACGGTCAATGATGTGATCCATTCTGGCTAGATATTTTCAGAACCGTTTGATTTGATCACATTCCGTTGTGGACCAATATATTATACTTGTTAGATGATTGCCGGTCACTTGACTGTTGTACAGCAATAAATCAACCATCACATACAAACATCAGCCATTGTTGTTTGATTGCATTGTCCTTCTCCGTCCGTGTCTCATATTTGTTGTGTGTTTATTATGATTATTCTCGCTATTCAGCCAGGCCAGTGTTGTTGTTGTTGCTGCTGCTGCTGCACCCGTTGTTGTTGTTGTTGTTGTGATGTGATATTGTATTTAAGCCACTTATCTAGTTCTAGTTGTTAATTTATATTATGAATATTATTCTTGTTCACCATTATAGTTGTTGTTGTTGTTGTTGTTTTGTTTTGTTGTTGTTGTTGTTGTTGTTCTGTCGTCTTCTGATACAGACAACAGATGATTACATTGTTTACTCTATCGGCCATCTTTAAGGTCATCAGTTTCCTAATCTGACATATCCTTATATCTTATACGTTAGCTTCTCTCGTTGGTAATATGGAAATTTTCACAGATAACTGACTTACTCATAAAAGTTAACAATATGAGGACCAGACGTGTAGCATCCTAGAGTAGACTTAGTTGATTTGTAATTATTCAGACATGCAACATATTTGTACATACAATAATAATGATATAATAATAATAATAATAATAATAATAATTTATTTTACGTGGCTTAGCTACATCAAATGAGGGAGACGCATATTGTCTGTAATTAACTGCTTCAGCATGGCGACTAATTCCAAATAAATTTAGAATTTACAATATATGGCATATTCGGCGAAGAAAGCCTTGTCAGTTGCCTGGTTGGATGAAAAGCTCATACTATTATAATGCCACGGTCGGGATTCGAACCTCAATACTAGTCACACCTGAGATGTATGACCAAGAGATGACTCATTTGATAACATCTGACAAAGGCATCTATCTATCTATCTATCTATCTATCTATCTATTATTTCACCAACTTTACTTTATTACTATTTTTTTACATTTATTCGAACCCCCTGGTTAATGTCGCTGTAAATACATTTATATCGGGACCCCCTCCCGGGGGGTATTTATTTTGGATGTATGTGTCTTCCAGATCAAGGAATTATATAGAAAAATATTTAGTACGTTATGGTGATTATACACGTGCTAAGGTTTTCTTCTTTTCATAAAGGGAGAAGCTGAATATAAAACATATTTCTCAAGATTTCTATTACGTTCGTCTGTCCGTCCGCCCGTCCTGAATAATGTCAATCATCGGCCATGGATCTGAGTTCACCTTCACTATTCCATTTATCCCGCTTTCTCATGCTCTGCTGTTATCTTCCAGTATCATTTGTCATCAGCATCATCTACTTTTTTCAACAATGTGATAACCCGAATTGAGCTATTTTCAGACACCCTATTTGTCTCCGTTTAATACCATGTCGTCAACCATCTAGGTGTAGTCTGTAGACAAGACAAAAAATATATATATATATATATATATATCGCACAAACCGAGCACAACAACTAAGCTAATGTTGATGAAAATTATGTCCTTATATGGTGTCTGAGATATAATATGGAAAAACTCTCTTCTTAAACATTTGAGTGAGTGAGTCAATGAATGAATAAGTGAGTGAGTCAATGATGAATAAGCGAGTGAGTGCGTGAGGGTGTGGATGTGTTTGGGGGGGAAAAAGGGGGGGGGGGGGTTTTAAAATTTTAGGGGGGGGGGGGGGGGGGGGGTGGTGGTGGTGGTGGGGGTGGGGTGGGGTGGGGGTTGGGGTTTAAAAAGGTGGGGTGGGGTTGGGGGGGGGTGGTGGTTGGTGGTGGTGGTGGTGGTGGGGGTTTTTTTTTTTTTAAAAAAAAGGGGGGAAAAAAAGGGTATCCAAAGATCACCTGGTGTCATCTAGTTTTAAGCATCTCCCACTACACGTAGAAGGTCTAAGCTGGTAATTTCTGGCGTTAAACAGATCACGTAAAATATCAAAGGTCAATGTGATGGTGATGATGTTGTGAAAAGATATATTTACCTGCTATCATTCTCATTGATCACAGTCCAGGTGTGACCGGCTCCGAGTAAATCGCTGATTCAAGGTTTGATTCACTCACTCACTCACTCACTCCTAAACATAACACCAACTGGGAACGTGTCAATTGACCATTGTAGCGAACATCGTTCTAAAGACACTCCGTCCAAGATATAACCGAAGACATTCATTTGGTTGCTAATTTGGACCCCTACAATATGGTATAATCATAAACTCGCCAAGGAGTATACCAGTTATAGGTCTATAGTCGACAATCATCCATCACCGTGGACTTATTACTCAACCAAACAGATGAATAGCCAGTTGATTGATGCGAACCACTGACCTTCCTGCTTTAAATTGAGTTCTCTACAATTGAGGTATAAAAAATATGGATGGATAGAGAACGTTTTGCAGAAGTAGCATAATACTAAAATACGAATCCATAAGATTGGGAAGAATTATTGACGCGAGAAAGTAACTTATTCAGAGTAGCACCTTTAAAACATAAAAATAGTTGAGGATATATCTATCAAAATACAAATGAAAACGGATAACTGAATGTAGAAATCGTATCTCTCCCCGTCCCCCCCTCTCTCTCTCTCTTTCTCTCTCTCTCTCTATCTATCTATCTATATATCTATCTCTCTGTGTGTCTCTCTCTCTCTCTCTCTCTCTCTCTCTCTCTCTCTCTCTCTCTCTCTCTCTCTCTCTCTCTCTCTCTCTCTCTCTCTCTCTCTCTCTCTCTCTCTCTCTCTCTCTCTCTCTCTCTCTCTCTCTCTCTCTCTCTCTCTCTCTCTCTCTCTCTCTCTCTCTCTCTCTCTCTCTCTCTCTCTCTCTCTATCTATCTATCTATCTATCTATCTGCGTCTCTCTCTCTCTATCTGCATCTCCCCCCTCTATCTCTCTCTCTTATATATATATATATCTCCTCTATATATATATATATATATATATATATATATATATATATATATATAACAAAAAACACAATAAGAGTGAAATACAGGAGCTTGTCAGGTGTGTGAAGATGACACCTAGATATTATAAGATGATACATCAGCCGGTGGCTGATATTGGCAGAGTAAAGAAATGGTCCCGAGGAAGACCACACCCTATACATGCTAATGTGACAATGGTCCACCAACACGCTAAATGTCTCGATTCTGTTGTCACCGACTTGGACGCTGCTCGCAAATACAACTCGCCATTGTCCATTATAGCTGATACAGTTCCAATCGCTTGTTAATAAACAAATAACAATGATTAGTACCAATAACGTATTAATCAACAAATAACGGTTATCACCGATTTTACCACCGAATATCTAATGCAGGCTTTTGTTATTATAATGGGCTGTAGTGTTATGGTGTTTCGAAAACAATTTCTGTCGCGATGTACTTTTTCATTTCATTTTCGGTTCGTTACAAAACCAAACTGGGAACGGCCAGCGTCGTAATGTGATGACGGATTTATTACGTCATAAAGAGTAAACTTGCGACCAAACGACGTCAGGTAATTTTCTTTTACGCGCCAAACATAATGATATAATGTCCCACCTGTCACTCATTAATACCTTTGAGACGTGAACTAATCCAGTCCGGGCTTGACCTATACGCCACCTGGCTATAAATTATAGCATCTGCTTATCCACTGTCAGAGCAGTAATACTTCACGCCAGGCATACGTTGTCTAACTGACAATGGCCAGGCTTATATCGAGATGAAGTAAGGTGACTATATCTCTGTATCAATCTTTTTGGGTGGCATTCGAGTGACTTTAAACAGTTTGATTTCTCCATCCGGTTCCTCTAGCGCTTGTGATCTGGGCCAATCATAAACGTACGAGGTGATGTTGAAGAATGCCTTAAATCCCACTGTGATCCCACTGTTTATGTTTATAACAACAACACAAGGTATCCCGATGACGGACAATAACAACACATCAACGTCGCATCACCAATGACATCAGCATTACCATTCACATCCAACAACAACAACAACAACAACAACAACACAATAACAAAAACCACAACGACAACACACTTAATGTTAACATAGCATATTTATAGAACAACGTTCATAACTATAATAACAAAAATAACACCGTATAATAATAATAATAATAATAATAATAATAATAATAATAATAATAATAATAATAATAATAACAATAATAATAATAATAATAATAATAATAATAATAATAATAATAATAATAATAATAATAATAATAATATAATTATTATTATAATAATAATAAGTCATATCCGATTAACAATATTAAAAGAAATACTTTAAATTGCCAAAAAAGTGTATTCATTTTCAAAAACAACTATATTGATTACATATAATCAAGATTTGATTAGTTCTGCTGAATAATGGAATTCTTCGTGTTTCGCCAAATAATCTTATAAAAGCTATTTTTGTGGGTATGGATGTGGAGCCCAACCAAATATTAGATGTGGAGCCCAACCAAAATCTGGTTCATATTAAATTGATATTTTTTAATCAACTCGTCTATGCCACTGTTCTTCACGTCCCGACACTCAAATCACGGTCAGAGAAGACGAATCCTCTTTCACATATAATCAGTAAAGTAATGTCTAGACAGGTATTATGCATCAAGCTCAAGGTCTATGGCATTTGTCATTCGGCTCCGATTACATAAGAGAAATGTGCCTATCTAGTTCTAAGCCACGAGAGTAAGTCTAGACTATATATATATATATATATATATATATATATATATATATATATATAGCTCTATAGAAAGCGATAGAGAACTAGAGAGAGGCTGGTTCTACTGAATAAAACAGGCAGATTTGTCTTAAATACTAACTGGCGCCTCCGTGGTTTAGTTGGTACCGGGTTCGATCACAGATAACTACCACCTGAGTTCGAATCTCGCCGTGGGCATATCTGAAGGTTGTTTCATCCTTGAATTCGCTTCATTTTCCTTGGAGGTCGCTCGGCCCATTTGGCCTACCATGTGCACAACAGTGGCCGTAAAACATCAACCATCAACCGTGCATACTAACATCGTAGCTCATTCGGGTTTTAATACACTAAAGTTTCTATCAGTGCATGGTAATGGGAACCGTCTTGAAACATTGCATGTATTGGATACAATCGATGAGAAAGACATCCTCAGTACAGATCATTCCGACCGAAGACATTTTCAACCAACATTAAATGCTAAGATGAATTGGTTGAAGTTCTCATCTGAGTTGTATCAACATCAGGATATAACTTACACAACTTTCACACGACATAGATGTATTTAAATCAAAAGTCAACGACATTAACGGAAACCTGTTCAGAAAAGATAAGACCTTGATCAATGCACTGTAAACCTACAGTTTCTGGATTCTAATCTACTTCAACGCCCTTAGGCTAAACAATTCAACCATTGTATGTGACTTAATATGACTATGTCCCATGCTCGACGTAGCCAAACGCCATAGTGTCAGGATCCCCGACCAACAATATTACCTGTCAAGTAACCGCCAATTGCGATAGTTTGATTGAGGATTTATTAGCATGATTCAACGATGATTGTCATTGGCTGAATATCACTAACATATTGACCAATGATAGCTCTTCCCCAGTTATGTCTCCGACGGTGTGTATGACGTTTTATGCTGACGGTGTCTTGGCTAGTGGTCGGTGCTGTTTGCATTGTTATGTAATTGTTATGTGATTTGAACACACCTTGATTAAACGTAATTGCTACTTGAGCAGCTCTTGTTAGAGATGTGTTAACTTAAAACTGATAAAACCGTCATTTTACAATTGTAATTGTAAAACTTCAACAAGTCTTAATTAATCAAAAAATTTTTTAAAAAGGGAACAAAAGGTGAAAGGCTCTTGGGTTTAATTGTTTAATTTGAAAAAAAAGGTCTGGTGGCATTGCCAATTGGAGACGCATTTGGTGTGTATACTATACTGGCTGAATTTGTCACTAAAGCAAAGAAATGATAAATGACTTTTTAGTATTATATATATATATATATATATATATATATATATATATATATATATATATATATATATATATATGGATCTACGTTGTTATAAAGTATGTGATGCACGAATAAAAAAATAGTATGTACTTACTAGTTCAGTCACTGGATTCCACCTTTAATTAAGTGCCTGGGGTTCCACCTGTCTGGAAGCTCCACCTGTCCGTAAACCCCATTTTTAGTAAGTCCCGACAGGTGGCGTTAAGAGCAGGTTGACTATATATATATATATATATATATATATATATATATATATATATATATATATATATATATATATATATATATAATATATATTATATTATTAATATATATCCATATGATGTTTTGGTAATACAAATATATGATAGTCACGTAAGTATGCTATAAATCATGTATTTGTATTACCAAAACATCATGGACTAATATTAATAATACAAAATAATTTGTATTGAGCTTACTCTTGAAATCCGCAATACCGTTGGTGTTAATCGTCTAAATATAGCACTTCTCTATATCAAGTTTTGGTTATTAGAGTGATATAGTGAACTAAACGATTCGATCATGAGAGCACTATTTTATGTTTTTAAATTATCAGTATAGATAGTGTATAAACACGGGTCAGTAATATACCAACCCTGTTTTCATATTTTGTTACATCATCTAACACTGACGAGTTAGATGGAAAATATAAATCAGATACGAGAAACTCATGCTAGTTTAGTTTATATCGGGTTTCCATTATCAGGTGTTCTTCGTGCAAATCAAAAATAGCAAAGTCATATTATCATGGACTCGGTCGTGGTGTCTTCGGGGGTAATAGGCAGAGAACCTCTGGACGCCGTCTCTGATGTGAGGCACATATCATCGGCAAGCGGTAAGCACCTTTAGCTGGAAGCGCTCAGTGGCGAGTACAAACGCGGCCTTAGTTGACGGCACTAATGAGTTGGAGCTCAACATCGGTCCTTGCTAAAGGCCAGTGATCCATTACAATAACACTCTCCGGCCTCTCCATTGTAAGAGCGCCGCAACCGTAATGAAAGCTTACGCTGCCTATTGGCGACCTGAAACAGCACGCTCTAATTGAAACGCCTGCCCTTGAGGTGTCACTAGGCTACCTTCATTATGTATATATATAGATACACATCCCGCGTATTCGACGTTGTGTTCAATCAAACGTCGGCCTGGAGCGGTCTTCATATTTCCTCCTGTCGTTTCACCATTCCTGTCACGAAATCGTTTCATCCCGGAAATCATAACGAAAATAGGGCAATCGTTTTGAGGAAGGGAAAGGATGTTCTAGCAGTTGGAAGCGATGGTTCACAACTATTATTAGCTGAATAGAATGAAGATGTTACTGGCTGTTGAGTTGGTTGTCATTTGTCCTGAAGTATTAGTCTACTTTCCGCCGTCGACCAATTTAGCTAACTAATTACCTAATTATCTACGAACTTCCAGTCCTCATATATCAGAACGTCTTCAGTTGAGACTGAACATCTTACTGAAATGAATATGGAATGAGGAAGACGGTTGTTTAGCAGAAGTCTTTCTATAGCAATGTCCCTTATATATATATAGACAATAATTTATCATATTATAGATAATTTGAATCTAATAAGTTAATTACCTAACAAATAAACAAATTAACAACACACCTAACTACCTAACTAACTACGTGTCTATATACACACTCACCTACACATGTAATTACCTACCTGCCTACCTAACTACCTACTCTTACTAACCACCTAACTACCTACTTAATTAACTAACTATCCAACAACTAGCTAGTGAATGAACTGGCTCACTAATGAATTATCTAGCTGAGTAGCTAACTAGCTAGCTAGCTAAGCAGCTAGCTGAGTAGCTAACTATCAAGTTAGCCAATGAGATAGCCAACTAGCAATCTGGCTAATTGCCTATCTAACTATAGATCCAGCTAGCTAACGCACCAACTAATTAATAATTAAATACCTAGCATTGCTGCTAATAATCTAGCTTATTCAGAGACTAGACAATTAACTAAATAGATCTTGACCTAGCTACCATGATAGCATAAATATAATTCGACCAGAATGGGCCGAGGGTGAAAAGAAAAGAATTAAATCATCGAACTGACTTCGACATCCAGTTATGGATAAAGTGATTTTTAGTCAGCGGCAAGTAATCTATCCAAGGTTTGTTTACACTCGGCATCCGTCTATAAGCCAATAGCTGTCACATATAAGCTATTTGTTGTCACACATCAGCCAACAATGGAGGCATTCGGGCCGATGACAGCCATACATTGCCCGATGGCAGCCATACATGAGCTGATGGCAGCTTCTGGAATCCATGACAACGGCACACATGAGCTGATGCTAACCGTTTCTTAGACTATTATATATATATATATATATATATATATATATATATATATATATTTAATCCAGATCATTGATTTCTGTCCTATAAGGTGCTTAGACTTTGGCACTTCAAAAAATTGTATTACCAAGGGTCTGTGTTAATTGGCTTTTAATAATCCGGAATGTGCCGTAAAAACATAACTGTTAAATGGAATAACAGAAGTCCAATGTTTATATTTAAATTAGTCAAATACATTACATTTGTTAATAACAATAGAATAAAATAAAATATCCAAATCAACGCACCAAATATATCTAAAAACACACATTGAAATTGCTATGTAGAAATCATAAAATTGGTTTAGACTAGTCAGTGTTCTGAGGCTGTGGTTGACAAATACTGCTCAGTTTGTGTTCTCGCATTCTTATGGCGTAAACATACTTACCATGCCAGATCATTGGATATTATCACATATCATTAGGTATGTTTGAATATAATAAGTTTGTTTCTGGTGAATATTATCAAACGGGGTATAGGTGTTGAGAATTGTATCTAATAGGGTGTTAGCCTATTGCTTAATATGACCAGACAACTTCTTCCACAGCCTGAGGGTTGATGTTCGGCAAGATTTCTCTCCATAAATTGCTTTATGGCTTTTGGACGCCCGCAAACGCCACAAGGCATATTGGATATATAAAAAAAAAAATTTTTTTTTTTTTATATATATATATATATATATATATATATATATATATTGTATATTATTTTATTTTAGACATACAAGTCTATTCGAAATCTTATCATTTCTAGACCTGACTATGACAGTACATTGTTATATAATATCTCACCATCTCTTTCTTTCCTTAGTTTTGTTTCAGCTCCATGCTGAACGTTTCATATATTCAAAGTACAGAACGGAACAGCACTATCTGATTATCCAATATAATATATATATATATATATATATATATATATATATATATATATATATATATATATATATTATATATATATATATATATATATATGATAGATAGATAGATAGATAGATAGATAGATAGATAGTCTCATCATTTATGTACTTAAGAATAAAAGCCATGCTTCTTATTTGATAACAGAACTTACTCATAATATTCACCTTCTTCTCCTTTCCCAGAGTATTATCTAGTCTAAACTATGGATCCTATTTTAATACGAAGATTCTCAATTTTCTTAAACTATTGATTCTATGAGAAATCAGTGAATTTGGTTTTAACCTTGTTCAATAAATATTTATGTCCGCAATCCAGATTTCAACCGAGGAAGAAATATCACCCGATGTTTGCATGGCTTAAGGTCATCTAGATCTAAATATCATCGACATAACAAGTCTAATCTTAAAACGTATTCCTGTGGTACACCAAAATAAAGACGCGCATCCAGTGAGATTTTAATCGCGATTGAAAAACATTAAATTCTGTCTGTGAAGTACGACTTTAATCAAGATAAGGCTTTATCCCTGATAGAATGGAGAATTCATCAGTAGTATTGGGTGATCGATTACAACAATTCAGCCATTAAGAGCTTCAGCAATTTTACTATGTTCTTTTAAGAGAACAAATTCTGTTGAATCATCTCTATGACAACCTGTCTAGTAATTGTCATGGAGGTTACTGTGGTGTAAGTGCTCTTCTATGCGCCTTGCAACTACCCTTTCAATACGTGTTGATATGAAGGGAACATCTGAACACATCTTCCTTAACCAGTCCAGATATTTTGAGCAGTGTACTTATGTTGGCTCGTTTCAAACACAATGTCATCACAGCCTCAGCTATACAAACGCCACGTGATCTGTTTCGGATATTTAGTGATTATTTCCATGACCTCAATCACAGAAGATGGGCAAACACTTTTCCCATTAGACATAATATCCGCATTCATGATGGCTATTATTCTTTGTATTATTTGGAGAATCTTATAATAATAATAATAATAATAATAATAACGTATATTTAATAAAGCACCCTTGCCAGTTAAAGCCATTCAATGACACAGTACTGTGTTACCCATATAAGATGTATGTAAAGCCCAATAATATATTTTAACAATATATCTTATATATCGGAGAAAGCAACCTCAAACCGACGAGTTTTTAGAACAAATTTAAACTTTTTCAAATATCTGTTGGCATCCTACTCCATAATGTGTGTACTGCGACACCAAACGCACATTTGCTATATGACAGATGTCGAGATCCAGGTGCCTGCGTAGTATCTTACTGGATGGCTTGTGTTTTTGGAATGACTTCCTAACGTACACGATTTCACACGGGTATTGTTAGTATAGGTAGCAAATGCGGTTTTTGAAGAATTGGGGTGATATGATAATATGTTCGAGTATGTGATGCATCCAAGAGACGAATCGGTGATACAAGTGTTACTTGTGTTAAGAATGTTTTGGAGAGTAAAGATTTGTATAATAGTAGTAGACAGTTAAGCATATTGATGTGACATGTTCATACATATTGATATAATTTTAAGAAATAACTGTTTGATAGTTTCTGATCCATTTGGGGGTAATTGTAGATTCAGATTCACAAATTTGTAATGCTCTAGCCGTCTGTAGCTTAGTATCAGCAATATAACGTTCTACATTATTTAAGGAAGAGGGCAAAATTTACATATTTCATATAACAAAACAGAATATCATATAAAATACCATTAACCATTGTTTTAAATAGAACTGAAATAATAAAAATGTTTTTCAAACTAGAAGAAAGTACATTTTCATCTACTGTATCAAATGCATCAGACAAGTCCAGAAGAAAAAAGTAATACCGTCTTACCTTGATATTTGACATCATAATATATTGTTACCCTAAATTAGGCTGTTTCGGTGCATGGACTGCATTTATATGCATATCGTGGTGATTCATTAAAGTTATTATGGAATAAATATCTTTATGGTGGCAGGTAACTGCTTTGGTATAATTGTAGATAAAGATGTCAAATCTGGAACAGGTTTGTAACTCACAGTCGAAACTGGGTTGTTTTATTAATGGTATTGCAGGGGAAGCATTCATCAATATTGGCAAAACCCATTACGGTTTGTATATTTAATATATTTTGGCATAAGTCTGAGTAAAGTGATATCCAGAAGGGCATTCGGAATTTGAAAACGGTTGTTTGATTTCCATTGCATGGTTTGATCTTTTTATTGTACTAATCGGATTTTAACTTGATTTTTACTAACCTTTAACATTTTTTTGATGAACCTACAAATTGGTCTTGATCCACATCCGGTCACATTAACTTGTAGCGAGAAAGTCAACAAATTCCGAAATTTCTTGCAACAAAAAGGCAGTTTAAAGACTAATCTTTCCTTAGTTGGGATGATCCTCGTTGTGATGAAATTGCTAATGTTTGTAAAATATAAATTTGTATTGACGTCCATCAAGCTTCTTGTTAGCTTAAAAAGTTTCCCCTTATCTTTTCCACATTCCTCTATCTTGATGGAATAGAAACACTTCTTCTCCTCGAATAACAGTATTTTCTTTGCTTAAGATGATGATGATGATTGATGTTTCACAGCCACTTTCGTGCACATAGTAGGCTAAACGGGCCGAGCGATATCCAAAGGTAATGAAACGAAGTCAAATATGAAACACCCTTCAGGTAAGCCCACGCCTAGGTTCGAACTCAGATGGTAGTGATCTGCTGTCCAACGCGCTACCAACTAGACCACGTAAGCGCACACATTCTTTGCTTAAAGTGTTCCCTGTGTATTTCATAGTGCCCCATTAAGGAAGTTCTACCTTGCTTCTACTTTTCTTGGTAAATTTAAGCTTCAGTGAGCTTCATGTCTGAATCCAATTACTTTCGAGAACTAGGGAGTATGGTGATGGATTATACTTTGGACATCTTTGTTATAGGATGCTACTAACTCATCAACTGATATAAATATATTGAACTTTCAAAACGATGGGCATGATGTCAACATTTGTTTATAAGCCCTAAATGCATGATACACGAATTATCAATTGTGGACGAAATATTAAGGAATATTTAGTTGTTTGCTTTAATTACAGTTTGAATTAGGACATTGCTGTTTTTAAATTTTGCGACAGTGTCCCGATAAAACGATCGCCAAGTGACCAAATATCCATTTCCTAGTGTGACTAACTAATTTTCTATCTCTCTAATGATCGATTGGCGAATGCGCAATAGACCACGAGCAACAGACGAATGGTATGTACATCTAGCACAGGTATTCGTATTAAAGTTAATATTTCTTCTCATGTTTCTGGGTTATAACTTGTTATTTGTTGAAGTTTGGGGTAGAGACCCCTAGCTGTCGCCTATTGGGCACAGCCACCTGGTGTTATCTCCTGTTATTATGACGATGGGCGAACTGGGAGTTGTTTAACACCAAATACATACACCACTTAAAAACAGAGGAACCGTTTTGTCACATGGAATTGCATTAGCCAATGGTTTTGGACGAAACAAAGCTGGACCACTCAGTCTGATTTTGTCACATACATTAGCCTACCGTACAGACTTTGTACTCTCTGATTTTGTCTCATATCCACTATAGTTGTTGCTATTCATTATGAAGTAAATGGATACCCATACTGAGACTGAGCTCTCCGGTCTGGTCGTCACATATAATCCTATTCGCTGTAAATACAATGACTCAGCTCCTTGGTCTAACTCTCTTCGGTTTGATGTTGTGACGGATATTATATTATCTTAAAACTGGCAGTTCTGGCAAACATGAACAGCTATTGCAAAAACTTAAATTCCACGACTAACGTAACTTTATAGAAAACAGAAATATGATTCCATATCCATGGGCGTATGGTATACGACTTCATGAATTGTGTTACAATTGTCAGACGACTGCAAAATGATAACATGGCTGCTACGCGTTGCCTTCCCTTGTGCGTGTTCACGTAGGAAAAATCAAATTAACGACAGCAACAAAATAAAACCGTGTCACTGGTTATATTAATATAAAACTTCAATCGGTTTTGACAAATTAAATATTGCTGAGACGAAGAGAGTAGATTATCTAACTGATGATAACTGATGTACAACTGAGAAACCTCATCACCTTTAGCATCTACGATCATCTTTAATCTTAGTTATTTACAAATATTGTTTCCTTAAAACAGTGCAAAATTATTCGCGAAGTTAACCCATATATCCGAGCGTTAAATAAAATATGAACGATCCCAGTTTAGCGGCAATTAATTTATGTTATTTACTTCTTAAAAGTTTCTACAAACTTTTGTTAATCAGACGTTGACAGTTTACCGTGTAGAAACGTTATGTGGGTACAAAAACGTTCGATTTGTTTTTGGTGGGGAATATTGGCAAAGAAATCGACTTCATTAGTTCTTTGGTTTGCCAGCAAGCGGCGCCACATTAGCCGGCATTTAAGCCAGAATACATCAAACTGTGGTACGTAGGTATCTCAGTATTGAGGGTTGATATCTCGCCGCTTCAAAGATCTCAAATGATCGGCTAACATATGATCTGTCTTTAGCAGCCGCCCTCTTAACGACGCCGGGTGTCAGCCTCGAAAAGCCACAGCCTCGGGCCGAGTGATTTGTTTTGGCTGATTCACGACCTACTTATCTGTAGAAGCATCTACCTACATAACAAACTGACTACCTGATGACGTATGTACATAATGAACTAACCCATTAACTATTTATCTAATTGTTTAAGTGACTACCTAATTACCTAATTACCTACTTAACCAATTAACAATCCATTCAACTACATAACTAATTAACTTACAAACTAATAAAAATATTTCTTTCTCTAATAATCATATTAAATAACGAATAAACCAGCTAATTAACTACCTAACTAATCACTTAGCTATCTAATAAACTCCCCACGCATCCAAGAAGCTAATACAATACTGAACTAGCTAACACACACACTACCTAGCTTACTAATTAAATGAATAACTCATACATAAGTTGGCTGTTTAAATATACAGGTAATATACAGGCTATAGACAAAAGGTTTAATGTAATCTTTAATATAATCTTCAGAAAACTGAATATCGTAACAAGGAAAGTTAGTCGAAAAAACAAAACAATATGTGACACGAAAATATTACAATAATTGAGCTGTAATAAACTGTAAAATATATCATGTGTGAGCGAGCCCGTGTGCAGGAAAACTTGTATGTATTTTGTGCACCTTTCTAGCAGATTTTGTTTAACTTATCGAACCGACTGATAACACACTGAGTTGGCAAATGCTATTATTTATATACTGCCGTTATCATCTGGATTGTATGTTATTCGCATAGGAACATTAAATTCTTAGATTATTGATTACCTAAAATATTAGCTAGTGCCTACAAGTTGATACAGCCACAAGTAAATGGTTGCCCGCGGATATATGGTGATGCGTTATTGCGTGGATTAGGCAACTTTAATTGACAACGAGAAACATCATACTATCCAGAGATTTGATAATAAGTACTGGATTATATTGACCATCCCGCTTGGTTTGATGAGGGAGGAACCTTATAATAGATTTGCAAACTGCCCGTAGCATCCTTTATAAATAAGGCACCAAATAACAACTTCTCCATCAATACCAAATTGTAATATACTCACTATGGAACATTCGGCAATTGCTTAAATCCAATTACTGTTTCCTATAATCGATTTGATCTGGACACTCCATAGAGAAATGAGATGGTCTGGCGTTAGTTTTCTTTTGTTGACTGAACATCCAACAGACAACGGCAACATTCGCATTTGATTCGATCACTTGATGTGGGGCGCCCATGGTCTAACTGGTAGCGCGGTTAGATAGTACCTGGGTGAAAATCCCGACCGAGCTATATCAGAAGGGTGTTTCATCTTTCATTTCACCCCATTACCTTTAGGGGTCGCTCGGGCCATTTAGCCTACCATATACACCAAAGTGGGCACAACACGCCAACATTTCCATCACTTAGTGCGGGAGTGCTGCCACTTTTCCTAGCAAGGATAGTACCTTGACGACTGATATAGCGATGTACCTCTCAACGTGAAAGGTTACTTCTCTGGATTAAGTCTCCCGGTCAATCATCAAACATGTTCTGTGCACTGTGTCTTTCTATGCATTGTCCGCGTCTGCGATTAAGGCTCGTGCCGGGTTCGTATCTTTTAAATGTCACCATCATCCTCGATCAAACATCATTCTTCACAATATGGTAACATATATTAATTATTTATCCGATATTTGAAAAGCTTTAACTTCCCCATATTATCATAAAAATATTGGTTGAACCAATATATGTCGTGCCCTGATCTGCGTGAAATTGGTACAGGAAAAGTGTTAAACGATCCTATGCTAGCTAGGTGTTAAACAATTGCGCATGAACAGTTAGTAGTCTCGTCCAGCTGCTATACGTGTTCTAAGATAGCAGTTTGTCTACTGCTATTTATTCCATGTCCAGTTTTTGGGGTGAAGTCGCTTCAGTGTTTGTACGCGAAATCCTATATTTAGATTACCGTTCCGGAAGGACCGATACTCTCAAAACATAAAATACAAGAATGGTCTTTTTACAGTACTTTATCTATTCGTTGACAGTAATCTACTCATCTTGTACGTGTAAAGTGTTTGTTGGGTTGAGTGGTTTAACATCGACGCTGGTAACCGCAGAGACATATAACCGAAGGAAACAATATGACAAACACAGGCATGATCCTCAATGTACCCAAAGTCAATGAGGTAAAATAAAAGATGAAACAACATTCAGGAATAACCAGGCCGGGATCTGTGGCCAACCACGCTACCAGTTAGAACAAAGAGAATCATGATCCACCATCTTTTTTATCCACATTTAAAAACACTTAAGTTAATGACACGAAGTGGTTTCTTTTCGGGAGCCCTCACTCGTTATATATTTTTGAAAACGACTGTTCTAATGCAGTGTAAAAGACAGGTGGTTTTGTATTAAAATATACCCGTTTCTTATTATAATGCTTAGCTTCATATTTGAACATGTGCTGAGAAATCTCAATATTGGATGTCTTATCAGGTAATTATCACCTGAATTGATTTCTGATGGCTGGAATGTTAGTTTTGATGGCGAGAAAAGAGATAAATTAACCAAACGATAGATACCCCAAAACTAATATTGAATGCGAACAAAAGAATATGGTTCCCCCAAATGAACAGAACTGCGGCCCTGAAGTGAACTGAAATGATAAAAACCAGGATAAAACAGAATATGGTAGATTTATAATGATACATATCAGCTGAGTAAATAGAGATACTGCTCCTTATCTTGCCGAAACACTTAAGACTACCGTTGAGTAAGGTATCAGTATTGGATGGCGTCATCCTCAAATGAGAGGAATGACACCATTCTATCTTATAAGACTGGAGCTATCAGTGTGGTCGGGTCCTGGATCAGTAATATAGAGAACATTGTAACTAATTCCGAAATCTTTGGTTCTAAATATTTGCAAGCCCACTTTCCCATTAGAAGATGGAACCTCTATCTCTGAAATGGGTATATGTGTGTGCGTACGGACGTGCGTGCGTGCATGTAGGCGGGCGCGTTTTTCTCTATCTCTCTCCCTCTGTGTGTGTGTGTGCTCTCTCTCTCTCCCATATATATATATATATATATATATATATATATATATATATATATATATATATATATATATGGATCATACCATATAGAATAAACCAAATTCTTAAATGGTGAGACCTGGCATATTTTTTATGTTTCACTAAACATATTTACACCACTTCGAAGTGCCAAGAGGTACCTGTAATTATATTTGGAAATTGTTAGCCCCTTTTTAACCCTGAATACTTTTTAATTTATTGGTATAGAGACATGACAGTTTGAGGAATGAAAGCTGTGTCATATCTCTATCCGAAGCTCCAATAAAATTAAGCGACGGTATAACACTGTGGTTTGTAGGTGGAGCTCAATTATTTTTCTTCCAACTTCGCAAGTCAATATCTTTAGAACCATGATAGTTAGTAATGTTTAATATACACAATTACAATCTCTGTACTTTAGGATAATAATAACAATTTTAGGTGGGTTCATATCAACATGTGAGATAGGTGATAGGTGAAATTAGGTTATATATCCATGTTGTAACACCCCAGTTGGTGGGGATATTAAGTACCACTTATTCTCTTGTAAGCCAAGTATATTACAATAGAAGTTCTTTAAAAAACTACAATCTACCAGTATACTTTGTAAGTTTCAAATGAGGCACGTGTTATATATGGGATGAATCGGAAGGAGGTTATGGTGCTTATGAAATAGGAACGTGTCTCATTTTGTATTTCTGATCACTGCCACCATCAATTAAACATGTCAATCTATTATTTGATACCAGCACCGGCCAAAACAGGAATAAGTTCATCGCTTCTGCTTTGCTGTATGCCATGAACACAATGCCCAACATTGAAATCATGGAACAGAAACATTTCTTGAACCTGGCCACACAATAATAGAATGTGACTCGATGCATGCAGCAATAGAACATATATCAGTGTGTCTTGTTAGGAGAGAATGACTTCTTCATCTTCAGCTAAATAGATAAGAAATTCATCAAATTGACTGAGATATAAGAATGCTATACGTAAACCAAGTTACTGTATTGTTCCTTAGTTATTCTATAATAACATCAATAAACATTTCTAATACTGCAGCATTATGTCATTGCGGGCTTGTGAGTTAGGCTATGGCATGGATTTATCATTATTATGATCTGCACCAGTTCATGGTTCAAATACCATTTTTACTATAAAATTAATTTAATACGAAGCCATATCTTTTCCGAAACACTCTTACAGTCAATTACTATAGGTTTTTTTGCGTTGTTTTGTGATTCAGTGTTATTGGAACAGAAGAACATTTCGTCCGTTTTGTTTTTGTTTCGTTTGGGGATAATTTCTTCCAGTAAAGTAGCTGCCAGGGTTTTCTCTCCTGGATATTGAAAATTTATTATAAAGTAGTTCTCGTATTATTATTATTATTATTATTATTATTATTATTATTATTATTACTACTACTACTACTACTACATAGAATACGATGAGTACTCATATAGCCTGTATCTTCAGACATATCTATAAGAAAGTCCAACTTTTCATATAGTTCGATCTAGTTTTGTTGAAATTAATCTCATAATAAGATACAGCATAGAGAGGTCAGAAAGTAATAGTATATTGAGGTCAGACAGGTAATACAAAATATAATTAAGATACTGGGAATTGGTTTACAAGAAGAAGAACTGGATTAAGCTGCCCCTCCCATAACTGATATGATTGAGGTACGGTAAGGCTATGTCAATGGTAGTGATATATATATGTATGTGTGTGAGTTTGTGTTTATGCGAGAACCCGTCTGTCTGTCTGTCTGTCTGTCTGTCTGTCTGTCTGTCTGTCTGTCTGTCTGTCTGTCTGTCTGTATGTCTGTCTGTCTGTCTGTCTGTCTGTCTGTCTGTCTGTCTGTCTGTCTGTCTGTCTGTCTGTCTGTCTGTCTGTCTGTCTGTCTGTCTGTCTGTCTGTCTGTCTGTCTGTCTGTCTGTCTGTCTGTCTGTCTGTCTGTCTGTCTGTCTGTCTGTCTGTCTGTCTGTCTGTCTGTCTGTCTGTCTGTCTGTCTGTCTGTCTGTCTGTCTGTCTGTCTGTCTGTCTGTCTGTCTGTCTGTCTGTCTGTAATACAGCGTTAGCTTTTATAACTGACTTTAAAATACCAATCGAGTGTTTTTAATTTAAATCAAGGAGTTCAGTAATTATTGAACGGACATGACAAAGCACTGTCTTATTTTCGGATCCACATTCAGCTTCATATAGGATTAATAGAGTCATCAGACTTTTACTTCCTAAAATAAGTTTTTAAAAATTAGGTAAATGATTTATGTATTTCTTCATATGCGTGTAGAGATCCTAGATGGAAACACGTGACAAAGTGCGATGTAAACATTGCCCTAATTTGAAAATAAGCGCGAATCGATTTTAAAATTAAAAGATATAAATAAACTTCAAAATAACATTGTTCCTTTGTCGCCTATAATTGTTCCACGGTGGAGCTTATTTATCAATCGTTAATGAATTTCCATTGATTTCACAAAATAAAAATGGTTTGGGATAAATAATAATTTTATCGTATGGATTGAAACTATCAGATGGATTGAAACTTAACCCACGAGACTAGACCTCCTTAATACAGATATCATGTCATAGCAACTAGCAAAGAAATTTATGAACCTTCCGTGTTCCTTCCTAGCGGAATAAGAGACTTATAATGTAAATAAATCACATTCCCATTAAAAAGAAGTAACTAATTATCTTTAATCAATAACATCAGATGTCTCCTGTCGTATTATTGATCCGACTGCCGTATGCCAGATAGTAAATTATTTAGTAATGCGATAAGCTGATCAATAACTGACTCGTATAATGACTGTGGTGGCTTTAGAAGTCTACGGGCCATTACGGGCTCTATTATCGCTCATCCTAAGTGGGCTATGATTGGTATGTAGTAGCCATAAGGCGCTAATCAGATATCACTGTCGGAGAATTGGCGGGAAAGATTGATATCGTCTGGTATTGTTGTATTGCGTAAGACATTCACCAGGGGGCAGTGTCGGGGAGACGTGGAAGAATTTGTGTCAGTGAAGTCGGTGTACTTGGCTGAAATTGGGAGTTGGTGTGAGAAAATGGTGATGTTATTGTCGCACAAACGACTACTGCTGTAGTAATGTTGCTACTACTACAGTTTGGCAGTGACAACAACAATACTACTACTACTAGTATCAAAACTACTACTACTTAGGCGTTCCGATAGTATAGCGGACTGATTGGTTTAGAGTAATCGTTCAGGGTACGAATCCCACTAATAGCTGTGTTTGTGATCTCTTTCCCTGGTGAGTTGCCCGTCTGTCAAAGGTTCTAGGACTGAAAAGAGCCAAGTCGAAATGAAACATACACAAACTCACCCACTCACTTATTCAGTACTATTACTACTACTATTACTACGACTACTATTACTACTGAAACTACTAATACTACTACTACTACTACTTCTGTATCCTAATCAAGGTCATTTATCCTTATGCTGCAAACTAGATTGACGTGCTTCCGCTTTTTGTACGTAGCCTGCA